>SJYX01004582.1:276813-289669 GCA_006410675.1 Oreotragus oreotragus | reverse complement strand
AGGCTATGGTTTTTCCTGTGGTCATGTATGGATGTGAGAGTTGGACTGTGAAGAAGGCTGAGTGCCAAAGAATTGATGCTTTTGAACTGTGGTGTTGGAGAAGACTCTTGAGAGTCCCTTGGACTGCAAGGAGATCCAACCGATCCATTCTGAAGGAGATCAGCCCTGGGATTTCTTTGGAAGGAATGATGCTAAAGCTGAAACTCCAGTACTTTGGCCACCTCATGTGAAGAGTTGACTCATTGGAAAAGACTCTGATGCTGGGAGGGATTGGGGGCAGGAGGAGAAGGGGACGACCGAGGATGAGATGGCTGGATGGCATCATGGACTTGATGGACGTGAGTCTGAGTGAACTCCGGGAGTTGGTGATGGACAAGGAGGCCTGGCGTGCTGCGATTCATGGGGTCGCAAAGAGTCAGACACGACTGAGCAACTGAACTGAACTGATGAATTAATGCTATGTTTGTGTGTTTGTGAGCTCAGTTGTGTCTGACTCTTTGTGACTGTATGGACTGTAACCCACCAGGCTCCTCTGTCCATGGGATTTTCCAGGCAAGAATATAGGAGTGGTTTGACATTCCTACTCCTGAGGATCTTCTCAACCCAGGAATCAAACCTGTGTCTCCTCTGCTCTTGCATTACAGTGGATTCTTTACAACTGCGCCACCTGGGAAGCCCCAATAGTAGGTTTGACTGACCACAAAAATAATGCTAATACTTGTAGGTGATTGGAGAAGGAAATGGCAACCCACTCCAGTTCTCTTGCCTGGAAAATCCCATGGACGGAGGATCCTGGTAGGCTTCAGTCCATGGGATCACAAAGAGTTGGACACAACTGAGCGACTTCACTTTCACTTTCACTTTTGTAGGTGATATAAATGAAGGAATAGGATGGTGTCCCAGAGAAGGGAATTATTCAGATCACATCTAAATTATTGCTAAATTTAACTTTATCCATCACACTTTTTAAAAAAATATTAATTTGGCTGCTTCAGGTTTTAGTATGGCGCATAGGGTCTTCATTACATGATGCGGGACATAGAGTGGTAGGATTTTCATGAGAGTCGGTAATGTGGTCTTCTAACATTTCTTAGTATTTTTCAGTTCAGTTGCTTAGTCAGGTCAGACTCTTTGTGACCCCATGAACTGCAGCACACCAGGCCTCCCTATCACCAACTCCCAGAGTCGAAGCAAACCTATATCCATTGAGTCGGTGATGCCATCCAACCATCACATCCTCTGTCGTCCCCTTCTCCTCCTGCCCTCAATCTTTCCCAGCATCAGGATCTTTTCAAATGAGTCAGCTCTTCGCATCAGGCAGCCAAAGTATTAGAGTTTCAGCTTCAGCATCAGTCCTTCCAATGTATATTCAGGACTGATTTCCTTTAGGACGGACTGGTTGGATCTCCTTGCAGTCCAAGGGACTCTCAAGAGTCTTCAACACCACAGTTCAAAAGCATCAATTCTTCGGTGCTCAGCTTTCTTTATAGTCCAAACTCTCACATCCATACATGACCACAGGAAAAACCATAGCCTTGACTAGATGGACCTTTGTTGACAAAGTAATGTCTCTGCTTTTCAAAATGCTGTCTAGGTTGGTCATAACTTTCCTTTCAAGGAGTAAGTGTCTTTTAATTTCATGGCTGCAGTCACCATCTGCAGTGATTTTTGGAACCCAGAAAAATAAAGTCAGCCACTGTTTCCACTGTTTCCCCATCTATTTCCCATGAAGTGATGGGACCAGATGCCATGATCTTAGTTTTCTGAATGTTGAGCTTTAAGCCAACTCTTTCACTCTCCTCTTTCACTTTCATCAAGCGGCTTTTTAGCTCCTCTTCACTTTCTGCCGTAAGGGTGGTGTCATCTGCATATCTGAGGTCATTGGTATTTCTCCCAGCAATCTTGATTCCAGCTTGTGCTTAATACCACCTTGGAATTCTACCCAAAAATTTTTGCCCTTTTTATGACAAAATATCTTTGAACATCCAATAGAGGTTATCTCTGGAAGAAAATAAATGATTCTGAGAAGTTACGTTTCTTAGAACCAAGGTGCTCAGACTTTACTGAAGGTTATGTTGATGAAAGTGAAAGTGGTGAGTGAAAAAGTTGGCTTAAAGCTCAACATTCAGAAAATGAAGGTCATGGCATCCAGTCCCATCACT
Source organism: Oreotragus oreotragus (assembly GCA_006410675.1). NCBI lineage: Eukaryota > Metazoa > Chordata > Mammalia > Artiodactyla > Bovidae > Oreotragus > Oreotragus oreotragus. Next base: position 287,507 of record SJYX01004582.1, on the reverse strand, counting down.
TCATCCAACTCTCACATCCATACATGACCACTGGAAAAACCATAGCCTTGACTAGACGGACCTTTGTTGACAAAGTAATGTCTCTGCTTTTTAATATGCTGTCTAGGTTGGTCATAACTTTTCTTCCAAGGAATAGGCGTCTTTTCATTTCATGGCTGCAGTCACCATCTGCAGTGATTTTGGAGTCCCCAAAATAAAGTCTGTCACTGTTTCCACTGTTTCCCCATCTATTTCCCATGAAGTGATGGGACCAGATGCCATGATCTTAGTTTTCTGAATGTTGAGCTTTAAGCCAACTCTTTCACTCTCCTCTTTCACTTTCATCAAGCGGCTTTTTAGCTCCTCTTCACTTTCTGCCGTAAGGGTGGTGTCATCTGCATATCTGAGGTCATTGGTATTTCTCCCAGCAATCTTGATTCCAGCTTGTGCTTAATACCACCTTGGAATTCTACCCAAAAATTTTTGCCCTTTTTATGACAAAATATCTTTGAACATCCAATAGAGGTTATCTCTGGAAGAAAATAAATGATTCTGAGAAGTTACGTTTCTTAGAACCAAGGTGCTCAGACTTTACTGAAGGTTATGTTGATGAAAGTGAAAGTGGTGAGTGAAAAAGTTGGCTTAAAGCTCAACATTCAGAAAATGAAGGTCATGGCATCCAGTCCCATCACTTCATGGGACATACATGGGGAAACAGTGGAGACAGTATCAGACTTTATTTTTGGGGGGCTCCGAAATCACTGCAAATGGTGACTGCAGCCATGAAATTAAAAGACGCTTACTCCTTGGAAGAAAAGTTATGACCAACCTAGATAGCATTTTCAACTCACGCAAAGAGTTGACTCATTGGAAAAGACTCTGATGTTGGGAGGGATTGGGAGCAGGAGGAGAAGGGGACGACTGAGGATGAGATGGCTGGATGGCATCACTGACTCGATGGACGTGAGTCTGAGTGAGATCAGGGAGTTGGTGATGGACAGGGAGGCCTGGCGTGCTGCGATTCATGGGGTCACAAATAGTTGGACACGACTGAGCGACTGAACTGAACTGAAATGACTGATGTTGACTAACACCTTTTGGTTTCTCTCAATGCCTTTCATAAATAAATTTCCAGAGCAGTTTCATTTCAGTTCTCTTCTCTAAACCTATTCACATTTTCTCCTTCTAACTCCTCTCCACCCCAAGTAGGTTCGTAGGCACCTGGTAAATGATCTGATATACTAGGTAACGAATTCATTCAAGTTTATTAGCATCCTTGTAAACAATTGTTTCTTTTGAAAGAATTTTCATTGGGTATTACAAGAAAATCTTGTGGGAGCCCCAAACTGAACCAAAATATAAAACTGAACCATCTATTCATGATTTATTCCACAAACATCTGGACAGTAGAAATATAAAAATTAAAGTTCCCCCAAGGATCTTGTAGTTGCATGGGACATTAGCTGGAAATAAATACAAGATCTAATGACATTTCAATCTTCCATGTCATAAAGGAGGGTGACAATTAATCTTTGTCTTCAAATAAAAGTTGGCCAGGCAGGCAATTGGGGAAAGAAGAAAGGACAGATGGTTTTGGCTGTAAGGAATAGAAAAACCCCATCCAATGGCTTAATTCATGAGAATATTAGTTCACATAAGAAGTCCAGAAGTATATGGTTCAATGACTGATTAATTGATGGGTCAATGACATTATCAACAACCCAGTTTCCTTCCATCTTTCTTTAATTCATCTTCATGTCCTTTGTTGCCTTAATTCTCAGGCTGGTTCCTATCCTGGTTACAAGATGCTGCCACGGTCCCCAGGGATCATATGTAGGTTTGACAATGCCCAGTTGAAGAGAGGGTGTCTCTTCCTGTCTGCTTCTTTTTCAAAGAAAGCAGAACTCTCTTCATATCTTACGGATCAAACTGTCACATATCCACTCCTAAACTGCTAGCAACAGAAATTAGATGACAGCTTTAAAATAGTCAGGATTTGCTACTCATCTGAAGCAGCGAATCACCTTTCCTGAGAGGCAAGTTCCTGAATAATCAGTTTTCTTTTAGCTGGAGAGGAAGGGAGAATGGCTGTTGGACAGTCAACTAAAGGAACTGCCACAGCAACTAATTGGCTTTGCGGTAGGAGAGGAAGAATGATTGCAAGGCTTTCAGTCTGGGAACCTGGATGACTTGTTATATCATCTTAAGTCAAGCAATTAGTTCAGCAGAAGAGGCTATGAGCTCATTTCTGGACATCTTGAGTTGTAGGTGTGCATCAGATAATTGGAACTGCTGACCTGGGACTAAGGAAATGAAGGGTAGCTACATGTGGTTATCACCTACATGCAAGTCCCTGAAGTCCCAAAGATATGAGTACCCAAAGAACATATACAAAGAGAAGAAGCACAAGGGTGGGAGAAGGAGGAATCTGCAAAAGAGACAGGAAATTAATGTCTAGAAACTGGAGGGGTGGAGCAGGCAACTAGAATCAGTCTGAGTGACAAGAGTCAAGAAGACTGTTTCAGTACAGTTTCTCTGTAGACTGCGGGGCCTACAGAGAAAATATCAGGAGGGTGTAATCCAAGGCAGTCCATGGATTTTATGGCTACTGGTCATGGGTTACCTCAAAGGGTTGGGGGGGGGCAGTTTCCATGGAATTGTGGTCATAGAAAAATACAATGGATTAAAGAAGAAGTGATAAGAAAGTAGCAGCAGGACATATCTTTCAGAAACTCTGTCATGAAAAGATAAATAAGTTGGAGTACTAAGTAGAATACGAAAGCACTGAGAGGGTCCTTCTTTTTTCTAAGCACAGGAGAGATCTATGCACTTTATGAAGTGAAGGAAAAAGAAAAAATTTGGGAGAATCAGCAGCTAATCTAAATACACAGATGTGTTCCCTCCTTCGGCTTCTGCCTGGCTCCTCTGTCTGGAACTCTTTTCCACAATTATCCACACAGTCAATGCTCTTATCAATTTCAAGCCTTTGCTCCAATGCCATCTATCAGTGAAGCCCACCCCAGCCACCCTATTCAACACCCAAGCCGCCTGCACACAAATCCCTCTGACCCTGTCTGGTTTTTTCTAAAGCAAGATATCACAGGATTTCATACTCTATAATTTATGGTTTACTTATTTATGGTGTTCATTGTTTTTCTCACCACTGCTAAAATGTAAGCTTTGTGAGGATAGGAGACTTTGTATTATTCACTGATGTATTTTGATCACCTTGAATAGTCTGTAGTACATAGTAGCTCCTTGATAAATATCTTTTGCATGAATGAACTCCTCTGCCAGTTGTTTAATTGTGACCCCACCCTTCTTTACCCCCTTGACTCTGGGTTTTTTCTCTATATATGACATATTGATGTTTTATATTTATTGTTTACAAGTGACTCTTGAACAACTCAGGGGTTAGGGGGCATCGACCCCACCCACACAGTCAAAAATTTGAATAAAACTATAGTCAGTCCTCTATATTGGTGGTTCCTCCATACCCATGGATTCAACAAATCGCAGATCTTATAGCACTGTACTGTTTACTACTGAAAAAAAAAAAATCTGCATATAAGTGGACCCATGTTCAAACTCAAGTTGTTCAAGAGTCAACTGTATTTTCTCTCTCCCCCTACTGAAAATGAGTCCCACCGGAGCAAGGATTTTAATGTTTTATTCACTGATGTATCACAAGCATCTAGAATTGTGCATGACACATAATCTGTGTTTAATAAATATTTGTGGAATATATAACGAATGAATCAGTGAAGAATCAGAGATTGAAGGAAATGAGATTAAGAGCTTACATTTGCCTGGAAGAGGACAAGAGACATGCATCCTCTATGACAGGGAAAAAAGAAAAGTGCCTGGGTAAAGACTGAGAAAAGACTGAAGACTACTCCGTGTGGAGCAGGATTAAGAGCCAGACTGCTTTTGGATCTGGCTGTGTGACCTTGGACAAGTTACTACACTTCTCTGTGCTCTCATTTCCTCCTTTGTAAAATGGGGATAATAATAATGTCTATGTCACAGCCTTGCTTGTGAGGATCAAATGAGTTGATACATTTAAAGTACTTTAAACAGTGCCTGGCAGACAGTAAGCACCATAAAAATCAGCTAACTTGCGGTAGTGGTGCTGTTCAGGGATGGTGGTTGTGATGGATGTCAGGTTGGTTCCCATCATAGCCAAAAGAAAGTGGAAGATAAAAGGACCAGGGAAATGAAAGGTTCAGTGCCGTAGGGTTCTAGCTAGCAAAGTGATGCAGGAGGCCAGAAGGACAATAAGAAACCAGGTAAAAGAGGTTTCTTATTCCTCTTCCCTGAAGGTCCAGTGGCTAAGACTCTGCGCTTCTAATGCAGAAGGGCTGGGTTCAATCCCTGATCAGGGAACTAGGTCCTACATGCAGCAACTAAAAGACCCCGCATGCTACAATGAAGACCAGGTGCAGTCAAATACATAAATAACAAATAAATATTCTTTAAAAAGAAATCAAGTAAAAGAGTTAAATTGGGATTTAGAATGAAGTTGGGGAGGGAAAGCCGCAACACCCAGCGCTGGTTGGTTGTGACTGTGGTTCTCTGTGGGAGCCTTGCTAGTTAAAGTTGCAGGCATTCTCAGAAGTGTGTGTATGTGAGTCGCTCAGTCGTGTCCAACTCTTTGCGACTCCCTGGACTGCAGCCCACCAGATTCCTCTGTCTATGGAATTCTCCAGGCAAGAATATTGGAGTGGGTTGCCATTCCCTTCTCCAGGGGATCTTCCCAACCCAGGGATCGAACCCAGGTCTCCCACATTGCAGGCAGATTCTTTACCATCAGAACCACCAGGGAAGCCCATAAACAAAGTGCACTTGGGTTTTATTAACCCCCTGCTCTAATAAACATTCAGAAATGAAGATTAGTGTTCTACAATTTGTTTCTCTCCAAATTCCAAACCCTGCAAACTTGTATGAAATATAATAACAGCACTGATGTGTTTTGCGCCCCCCTGATATTTTTTTTTTTTTTTGGTCTTTTAGGTTTGGAGGTTTTTTTGTGATTTATCATATTTAAATAAGGTTTGAGGAGACATCTAGGGGATTCAAGGCAGGAAATGCAAAAGGCCAGGCTGATGGCACTGACAGAACCCACTACAATGGCCACCACGGGCCACACATCTCTGGAAAAGACAATTCCCCACAAGGGTGGCTGGGGAAGGCAGATAAAAGACGGAAGTTGGGTCATGTGACAGGTGTCACTTGAGTAACGGTACTGGGGCCAGAGATAAAAGCCCGCTCCTCTTGGTCACATGATGCAGCTTCATTACGCTCCCAGCGGGGGGTTAGAGAGTCTGGTTGCCATTTTTACTTATTTATTTATTTGTGTTTTTTCCCCCCTTATTCTGTGATAATGAGAAAATGTTTAAACTCCCATCTCTGTGTTTAAACATTCTCCCTGCTGACAGCAGCAGGATACCCCTTGATCAACTGTCAGATTGGAAAGTGCAATTTCTCTGGAAAGTAAACAGCATGTTAGCTGGTTAGAAATAATTTTCTGTTTATTGGTAGCTGTTAGGCCAGGAGTGATGGAGCTCTGTGACAGCACTTGTCAAGTAAGGAATAAGAAACAAGTTTGGAAATACCTTTAAGGACAGAGCTCTGACAATAGGGCCTTACTATTTTTTGATAGAAATGTACTCTGAAAAAGTTAAATTCAAATGGGCAAAAATAAAAAAAACCAGAAACTTTACCAGTGTTACCAGCTCCTGGAGATCCTTCTGGTAAAATTGACACTGACTCAAAGGAAAACTGGAGGAACACTGGAGTTGAAAATCCTCCTTAGCCATTGCTGGGCTTCCCAGGTGGCGCTAGTGGTAAAGCTCATGTCTGCCAATGCAGGAGACATGAGAGACATGTGTTTGATCCCTGGGTCAAGGAGATCCCCTGGAGAAGGGCATGGCAACCCACTCCAGTAAATCCAACCCACTGAAGAACTGAGGCTCAGCCAAGGGTCCTGGATTCTGCTCGCAAATGAGAGGAAAACATAAAATTACCAATCTAATAGAGAAATAAAGGGTTTTGGTGGGTTTTTTTGGCTTTTCACATTCATGTGTGAAGATAAATGCAAAAAAAATCGAGGGAGGTGATTTTAACTTTTGGTTTACATATATTTAACTACCATTTTTAATGGGTTTTGTGTAATGTGGATCTTTTGTTTTTATAGAGTGGTTCCAAAGACATCAACCACAGTCTTTTATTGATTAAACATAACCAGAAAAATGTGGCTCCAGTAGAAGGAGTATATACTCTCAAGCAGTACAGAGTCAACAGTTCATAACTATCTTGAATTAGGTTAAATCTGAGGTCCTGATTTGTCCCAGAATTTGCCTCACTTCTTCCAGATAGCTAGAGAAGTATTCCCAGTGGCTGTCTAGTTGCCTTCGCCTAGATCTTCCCGACAAATAAGTCTAGTCCTACATGTCCAATCATCTTCTCTCCCATATCATAAACAGAACAAAAAGGCCTTCTCCGCTCCCATTTTGGTTAGTATCAGTGCCTCACCATTCAGCTGGTTGCCAGATCCCCCTCTCCCTGCCTCCAAAATACCTCCCAGTCCTTTTTCTCCTCTCCATCCCACAGCCTGGCCACAAGCCTCAAAGTGAAGTCCCTACACCAGCAGCATTGGCACCACCTGGGAAATGGCTAGAAATGTAAGTTCTTTGGTCTCACCCTAGACCTCCTGAAGCTTGGGGCTGGGGCTCAGCAAGTTCACAAGACTTTTAGGTGATCCTGATGCACTGAAGTTGGAAAAACACTGCCCTGCAGCAGTTCTCCAGGCCTCCAATAGTCCCCTAACTGGCCTTCTGGTCACAACTTCTTTCTTCTTTGGAGTAATTCTCCACACCAGTGGTTTTCAGCCTTGGTTGCACATTGGAATCGCCTGGAGAGCTTTTTAATACTACCGAATACCTGAATCCTACTTCTGGGAATTCTTGCTTAATTGAACTGATGTGCAACGTTTGGCATCAGGATTTTTTTTTTTTTTTAAAGCTCCCCATGTTATTCTGATGTGCAGCCAGGACTGATAAACACTGCTCTGCACTGAAGCAAATCAGATGATGTCACCATCCCCCCGGGAAAAATTCCATCAGTCAAAAGATAAATTCTGAACGGGACCCTTCAACACCACCCTTTCCAACCTACCCATGTGGCTCCTCCATCCTCGAGGCTCATTCACTTCCTCCATGCTCAGCCAAACAGAATCGCTCATCGTTCCCCAAATGCCGTGTTCTGTTCATATCACTACGTTTTGTATTTTCTGTTTCCTCTGCTTGCAGCATCCCACCTCTTCCTTGTGCCTAATGAATTCTTCCTATCTATCCTTCAAAATTCAGCTCAAAGGTCACCTTCCCTGACTACTCCAGCCCTGAGTTAGTTGCTGCTCTCTCCTCTGGGATCCCAGGGCACTCTCTTCCATTTTGGTGTAATCACTAGTCCCATTTTGGTGTAATCACTAGCTGACATTTCTTTTTCTCCTTTGCTAAAACCGTCTGCACCAGGAGCAGGAGAGAAGATTACTTATTTTAAAAATTTTACAGACACTGAAAAGATGCACAATAAATGTTGATTAAGTGAATGAATGGAAAATAAAATCAACCACACTTGCTGCCTTTCACTGAGATGGAGATATGCTGTCATTTGGCTCTTCTTTCCAGAATCAGTAAAGCTCATGTAGCTCTTCTCACATCTGTGGATAACCAGACACAGGTTCTTGACCTTTGTTTTCTAACCTTTAATAATAATACCTTGAAAGTGAGTATGAGGACTCATTGTACAACACCCATCAGATTGCTCGATGCCGAGAAGGCATGAAATCAATTAAAGTGTTTATTATCATAATAAATAAAACTAACTGAAAAGAAAGTCGAACTGAGCAGCACATCTGTTTACACATCTGTCTCCCCCTTCAGAGTATGAGCTCCTGACAGACAGAAACTGTCTTATTTATCTGTGTGTTCCCTGAGGCTGGGAGCTCAGTAGGCATTCATTAATTAATTCTGTCCCTCACTCAACAGCATTTATTAAGCTAATGAATGCAATAAATGGTATTTGGGTTAGAATGATGGCTTGCTGGGTGAGGGCAGAGAAAGACTCACACATTTACCCATCTTATAGAACAGAATCACAATCCTGGCAGAGGGAAGGTATCTTAGAAATCACTTTAAAGCTCCTTATTTACAGATGAGGAAATGGAAATACCACCACAGGGAAGCCATTTTCATTTCAATATTTAACAAAGACTTTCTGGGTTACAAATTGGTGCTGACCACGTAGGAATATGTCTGTATTCATAATAGTTGATGCTCACAGTGACTTGTTGAGTGAGCACTATGACTAGGACAGCATCTGACTTCCCATGAGGTGAGAAACAGACAGATGGAGAAGAATTTCAGAAAAAAAAAAATCACGGCTGGCACTTCTGAGTATGGTCAGTTCCAGATCATATAGTTGCTCTCTTGGAAAATAAAGCACATTTACTCAATATGCATTTAAATTTGTGACTCTGTCCTTTCAAAAGGCAGGTAGAAGGTCCAGTTTGGGTCATTTAACAGGTTCTTATTCAAGCAACAGCAAAGAATGGATAAAAGCAGTTAGCAGATAGGATCATGTAAATAAGCCTGTTTTTGTAAAAAAAAATAATCACTTCAGTAGAGTGTCCTCCTGGTCTGAGTCACTCCCAAGAGGTCTGAAAGCCACTTTCAGTTTTCAGGGCAGTCTAGTGTGGAGTTACCTGGGTGAGCCGCCTTGGACTGGCTTGGAAGTCAAGAAGGCTACTCAGCGGGTACAGATGGAACAGCCAGGGCATTGGCCACAGATGTATGGATGGAAAACCCAGGAGGTATTTATGCCAAATACCCAGCACCACTTGGCCTTGGCACCCAGATCTTCTGAGAGCATCTCTGTGCTGGACTCTTCCGGGAGGCCTCCACACCCTCCCCAACCCTTAAGTTCAGGCCCGAAAATGAAGCTTAGGCCTTGTATTCGTTTGCTCAGGATGCCCTAACAAAATATCACAGGCTGGGTAGCATAAACAAAAGAATTTATCTTCTCAACAGTTCTAGAGGCTAGTAACCCAAGATCAAGCCATCTGCAAGGTTTGTTTCTTCTGAGGCCACTCCCTGGCTTCCAGAAAATACCTTCTCACTATATCCTCAGCCTGTGTGCTAGTTCCCTTTGCTTATAAGGACACCAGTTATAGTGGATTAGGACCTACCTATATGACTTCACTTTACCTAGCTGGGTAGCATAAACAAAAGAATTTATCTTCTCAACAGTTCTAGAGGCTAGTAACCCAAGATCAAGCCATCTGCAAGGTTTGTTTCTTCTGAGGCCACTCCCTGGCTTCCAGAAAATACCTTCTCACTATATCCTCAGCCTGTGTGCTAGTTCCCTTTGCTTATAAGGACACCAGTTATAGTGGATTAGGACCTACCTATATGACTTCACTTTACCTCTTCAAAGGTCTTATCTCCGAATACACTTACATTCTGACATACTGAGAGTAGGACGTCAACATGTGAATCTGGGGGAGACACAGTTCAGTCCAAATAGGCCTCTTAGCTGCAAGATTGTTTGCTGACTTCTCTCTTGCTTAAGATGAATGAATGAATGAATGAACAAATGAAGGCCAGCGGGACAATAAGCTGCAACCGATGCTATGTTTCCTCTGGCCACTCAGGGCTTTTCTTAAGTCACCGTGTGAGAAGGGACTACATGAGGAGGTGGGGGGCAGTTCCAGGCAGGAGTAGGGGTGGGCAGCCAGCAGCCCCCTCCACCCCAGATAACAAACTGCTCTCCAGGAACATGTGTTAGGAAAAGTGCTCGATCAGAGTGTCAACTTGTGGGCCGAGAAGGAACACTAAGTGGTTCTGTCTGTCACCTCCTCCGCCTCCCCTGGAATTTGGCCACAATCTGATGGAAACACTTTGCCCACTTTCAGGAGAATTTCCCACTATCAGTGAGGCTGTTTTCCATACTTAGGCTATCACCAGAGGCTTTCAGAGCAGTGATACTGCTCTCTCCCTGGAAGGTGTGTGTATCTTGAAGGTAGCCTCCTATTGAGATGAAGAAAATGAAGCTCAGAGAGGATAAGTGACTTGCTTGAGGTCATACAGCTGAAAAATTATGGAGCTGAACTTTGGTTCCAGGATTGACTTTAGAATCTGTGCTTTAACTCACTAAGATACAATGTCTCTTTGAAGAAATAAACTTTAAGACAAATTCTAGAAGTTACTACTTTCAACTGTGCACAATGTCTTAATGACTTCACTTTGAAAAGTGCCAAATAACCCCGTCAATGAGGCCATTGTTCTTACTCAGAGCCATCTACAATCCTCAGGAGAAAACTAGTCTCATTCAATTATATCAGACTCATCTTCAATCTAAAATGGTATAACTTCATTTGATTAGTCACCTGATTTCCCAGACTTTGATACAAATGAGTTTTGACTGTTGGTAAAAATCAGCTCTACCTTTAAAGGATAAGCATTTGCCTCCATCAAGATACTCCAAAGTACGCACTTGCTGCTGCTACTGCTGCTAAGTCACTTCAGTCGTGTCCGACTCTGTGTGACCCCATAGACGGCAGCCCACAAGGCTCCCCCATCCCTGGGATTCTCCAGGCAAGAATACTGGAGTGGGTTGCCATTTCCTTCTCCAATGCATGAAAGAGAAAAGTGAAA
>SJYX01004582.1:212803-273124 GCA_006410675.1 Oreotragus oreotragus | reverse complement strand
TGAAGTCACTCAGTCTGTCCGACTGTTAGCGACCCCATGGACTGCAGCCCACCAGGCTACTCCATCCATTGGATTTTCCAGGCAAGAGTACTGGGGTGAGGTGCCATTGCCTTCCCCTAAAGTACGCACTTAAGTGTCTAAAAAGAAATGATCCAGATTGTATTTAACAGTATCTTTGGAATAAGTGATTCATCTTCCAAGGGGACTGTGTTAAAGGAGAGAGTCATGTGGGATGCATATGTTCTGGTATGTTTATTTAAAACATACCTTACATTTCCTTATATATATTCACAAGTAACTTGCCTGGAAGCCCCAGACATTCAGCTCTGCTAGAGCAGAGGAACCTGATCAGATCATCCAGCCTTTTTCAACTGCATCTTGCCTGGACTTTTAAGCTCTTATTTAGTGGATTATAAATGTGAACAAAAGGGTTCGCTGAGGAAAGGGACACCATCCACATATACACCTTGAACCCGCTCTCTGTCCTGCAATGCTGAGCCCTAATAGATGGGGAAACAATGGAAACAGTGACAGATTTTATTTTCTTGGGCTTCAAAATCACTGCAGATGGTGACTGCAGCCAGCCATGAAATTAAAAGATGCTTGCTCCTTGGAAGAAAAGCTATGAGAAACCTAGATAGCATATTTAAAAAGCAGAGACATTACTTTGCCAACCAAGGTTTGTCTAGTCAAAGCGGTGGTTTTTCCAGTGGTCATGTACGGATGTGAGAGGTGGACCATAAAGCAAGCTGAGAGCCGAAGAATTGATGCTTCTGAACTGTGGTGCTGGAGAAGACTCTTGAGAGTACTTGGACTGCAAGGAGATCAAATCAGTCAATCCTAAAGGAAATCAAGCCTGAATATTCATTGGAACGACTGATGCTGAAGCTGAAGCTCCAATACTTTGGCCACCTGATGCCAAGAGCCGACTCGTTAGAAAAGACCCTGATGCTGTTGAAGGCGGTTGAAGATTGAAGGCAGGAGGAGAAGGGGATGACAGAGTATGAGATGGCTGGATGGCACCACTGACTCAATGGATATGAGTCTGAGCAAACTCCGGGAGATGGTGAAGGACAGGGAAGCCTGGCGTGCTACAGCCCATGGGGTCACAAAGAGTAAGACATGACTAAGCGACTGAACAACAACAAGCCAGAGATGTCAGTCACTAATAATAACCAGAGAGTCTTGGGCGCTAAAGACACAAATAAGAGTATTGGAAGTCAGCAATTCTCTCACTGATGGAGCTACCCTGAATTTAAATGCCTCCCAAATGCTGGAAATCTGGTGTTGCATTTGATCCCAAACAGCGCTGGTTAAATTTAGACAAAATTTCTTCATGTGGCTGCCCATGTGACAATCAGTTTCATGTCAGACAAAGGGTACCATCCTGCCATAGCCTCTCTTGGCCTCCAACTCTTGATAAGTCAGGATAGCTCACATAGCCCAAAGACATAACTGGGCTTAGCCATTACATCAGACTCTCTTTTCAAATATATTCAAAGCACAACCTTCTAGTTTTTTGCATTGCGTAAGTTAGGGACCTTCAAGCTTTTGTCACGTTTAGTTTTGCCTATGCTACTGCCACTTCCTCCCAAAGGTCCCCCTCTCACCAAACTGTGCTTCCCAGATGTTCAGAACCTTGAAACATCCCAGACGACAAAATGTATACACATTGTAATTGCCCAAGTAAGTCCATCTTGGCTTACTTTGCTCTGCTTCCCATTTGTCTTATCAAGTTAAACAGTAAAACTTTGATTGGTGTGGTAGACAGAATAATGACCCTCTAAAGATGTCCACATCCTAATCCAGGAACCTGTGAATATGTTACATTACATGACAAAGGGGAATTAAAGTTTCGGATGGAATTAAGGTTGCTAATCAGTTGACTTTAAAACAGGGAGATAACCCTGGATTAACCAGGTAGGCCTAAACGTTATCCCAAGGTCCTTAAAAGTATAAGACAGGCAGAAGAGGAGGTCAGAGTGATGTCAAATTTAAGTAGATCCACTACGGCTGGCCCTGAAAATGGAGGAAGAAGGCCAAGAGCCAAGGAGCCAGGCAGCTTCTGCTGCTGCTGCTGCTGCTAAGTCACTTCAGTTGTGTCCGACTCTGTGTGACCCCATAGACGGCAGCCCACCAGGCTCCCCCGTCCCTGGGATTCTCCAGGCAAGAACACTGGAGTGGGTTGCCATTTCCTTCTCCAATGTATGAAAGAGAAAAGTGAAAGTGAAGTCGCTCAGTCTGTCCGACTGTTAGCGACCCCATGGACTGCAGCCCACCAGGCTACTCCGTCCATTGGATTTTCCAGGCAAGAGTACTGGGGTGGGGTGCCATTGCCTTCCCCGCAGGCAGCTTCTAGAAACTGGAAAGATCAAGAAAATAGATTCTCCCCTAGAGCCTCTGAAAAGGAACAGAGTCCTGCTAAGACCTTGACTGTAGCCTGGTGAGACCCACTTCAGACTTACAGACTATAGAATTTAAGATAATAAATGTGTGCTGTGTTAAGCCACTAAATTGATGGTGGTATGATTTGTTACAGTAGCAATAGGAAACAAGTACAGATAACTGAGACCTAAATAACCAGAAAATACAATCTACTAATATTTTTTACTGCTTATTACTTTTAAGAGAAACATACAAATTTGAAGAAAATTTTAAATCAACAATGTACTTTCAAGCAAGATCTTAGACTGAGATAGACTCTCAACTGGAAAAGTTGGGGGCCGCAGGTTTCCTGGGGAGAGCTCTCAGCAAGTGCACCTGTATGGGGTAAACTCAGAGCAGAGGGAGACACTGACCTGCATCTGAGGCCTCAGTTGATCCGACAGGCAACTCAGGAGCCGGGGCAGCCCTTCAAAATTGTACCAAACTCAGGCAATGGGGCTGAATTTTTGTCTCTAGGTCATCCAGCCTGGGAGGGAGTGTAACCTTGGGCCAGACAGTGCCTGATGGCTGTGGGCTGTACCCAGCCAGGAACACAACTGTGAATGGTCAGCAGCTGATGTTCCTAGCTTTTAAGGACAGGTGGCTAAACCCTGAGGAGGGGATCTGGGCAGGCATAATAGTATTCACTACCAGCAGTCAGTATTTCTAGGGTAGGAGAGAGCTGCTGCTGCTGCTGCTGCTGCTGCTAAGTCACGTCAGTCGTGTCCGACTCTGTGTAACCCCATAGACAGCAGCCCACCAGGCTCCCCCATCCCTCGGATTCTCCAGGCAAGAACACTGGAGTGGGTTGCCATTTCCTTCTCCAAAGCATGAAAGTGCAAAGTGAAAGTGAAGTCGCTCAGTCGTGTCTGACTCTTCGCGACCTCATGGACTGCAGCCTACCAGGCTCCTCCGTCCATGGGATTTTCCAGGCAAGAGTGCTGGAGTGGGGTGCCACTGCCTTCTCCAAGGAGAGATCTATCTGAGCTCTATTCGCATTCCATCCTATCTTGACACAATGGATAAGAACTCTGATTTGTTTGGTGCTTCTTATGTAGCAGATTGAAGGCAAAAAGAGAAGAGGGCAGCAGAGGATGAGATGGTTAGATAGCAGCACCAACTCAATGCACAAGAATTTGAGCAACCTCCGGGAGACAGTGAAGGACAGGGGAGCCTGGCACGCTGGAGTCCATGGGGTCAGAAAGAACTGGACACAACTTAGTGAATAAACAACAAATGTAGCAGATACTATGATTAAGGATCTACACTCATCATCTCTAATACTAGCCAAGGAACTACTATCAGTTCCATTTCACAGATGAGAACACCAAGGCTCAGAAGCTCAGCCTGGTGACACAGCTCGCCCCAGGCCACCCAGCTTGTTAAGTTAAGCAACGGAGCCATAAGCAACAGAGCCAGGTTTTGACATCAAAGCCAGTCGCCTTAATCCCCAGTCCACCACGGACTTCAGGGAGCAAAAGAACATTTACAAGCATCAGTCTAACACCGCAAGATCCTTGGCCATCCAAGAAAGATGAGATTATAATTGGTCAACTCTGCTTCCTAAATAGGAAAGGGGGCCCAAGACCGATCTATAAGATATTAAATGATTGAAACAAAACAGAACTTCTGGTGGCCCAGAAATGTTGAGTAGATCGAGGTTTGTACCACATGCAATAAATCAAAGTTAATTACATTTTTGCTCCACACTGTACACGGTGAATTGGGTCATAATTCTTACGTATGCTTCAGTGTTCACTTTCCAAATGGAAGCTCCTAAGGGAAAAGCCTCAAGATGGTCTACCTTTCCTCATATGGCCCTTAGCACCACGTCAACACAGGACCGCACATCATAAATACCATTCGATGATTTTCTTGCCTGACTGCCGAGGCCCAGACCCCATCTAACGGCCTATAATGCAATACCACTCCCTATAGCGATCTCACTGCGGGTTGGGTCTAGAAAATATGGTGCTCTGGAAAATGCTGTAAAAGCTCGCTCTTTAATAAGGAGCCTGGTGTCCCGTGATGGATGCTATAAAGTTTGGACCGGCTGGTGTGTTCGTAGCCGTGTGGGCCCATTAACAGCGTCTGGTTCTGCAGTAACATACTTCATATCCTGGGAAGGGGAAGGTGGTCACCAGAGAGCAAAAGCGAAAGCATTTATTATAAATAACACTAGGTGACCCTGGAGTAAACACAGCTGTGCCCTCACGGTGTCTTGTCGGGCTGCTCCCTCAACAGATTAAAGAAATCCATGTTTTATGGGGCCATCACTTATTCTGTATATACACCACAGAAGGCGGCTTTTCCATCAGACCTTGCTGGCTGTGTATAAGGTTTCAAGCCCTGGAATTGTATGAAGCGGAGAGGCTTCATGAAAAAAATTTATTCTTGCATGTTCTAATATTTTAAAAGGGGGGTGAGGATCAGTTCCTATTTGTGCCTAAATGATTTACATAGCATTTCTGGCTCTGGACAACTTGTAGATGCCCTTCTGATTTCCCAGACTCTTCTCACCTTCTCTTGCCCCTATCCGAGCGCCCTTCCCTGCAGCCAGGATAAGCAGAGTGACCAGGAGACTTTATCTAGGAGGGGCTGAGGGAATGGGTCTGTCACCCCCCCGCTGTGGGGCTTGGGCAATTCCTTCAGCTCACTGAGACTTATTCTTCTCATCCTCAAGTTGAGAGAAGGAACTCTGCTTCCTGGAATTGTGCTTAGTTAGATCAGTTGTCCCCAAATTGGAGAACAGAGTGGGAAGGGAGTAGCAACACAGAGAAAGGCTCTTTAAACTGCTGGGAAGAAACAGAGTCACAGATTTAAAAAACAAACTTATGGTTATGGAGAGAGGAGAGGAGATGGGGAGGATAAATTGGGAGACTGGGACTGACATGTACACACTACGGTATACAAAACAGATAACTAGTAAAACCTACTTATAGCACCAGCTATATGCTCTGAAATGACCTATATGGGGAAAGAAACTGAAAAAAAGAGTAGATATATGCATATGTGTAACTGATTCACTTTGTTGTACCACAGAAACATAACACTGTAAAGCAACTATACTCCAATAAACTGTTGGGGAAAAAATTTAAATGTACAATAATGTAATTACATTTATATAACATTAATATGATTACATACATGTTGATAAATATAAAAATTTTGGGGTTTCCCTGGTGGCTTAGATGGTAAAAAAAAAAAAAATCTGCCTGCAATGCAGGAGACCCATGTTCAATCCCTGGGTTGGGAAGATCCCCTAGAGAAGGGAATGGCTACCCACTCCAGTGTTGTTGCCTGGAGATGAATTTTAAATCACACAAGGGCTATGTAGATATTGTGAGTGTGTTTATATATATATATATACATATATATGTATATAAAATACATATGCATGTGTGTTTATATATATACACATACATATGTATATAAAATACATATACACGCGTGTGTGTATAAAACCCTCGAGCGATTTCACACGTTTGCAATTAGCACAGCAGCACACACAAAACGTACAGCTCTACGTGCCCTGGGGTTAGCTGCAGGGCTGCCACACAGCACAGATGTGGCAGAGCACTTACACTGCCCACTGTGGTGGTGAGTCAGTGTCCATATGGGAGTTTTCTCTCAAGTTTCCATTACTTCTCCAACCACTTCCTCCTCACTGGTCAGAGTTAGGCCCAGAGAAGCTGGACTTTTCACTGTCTTCTCCACCTTCCACAAACTGTGTCAAAAGGAGGAGACATCCTTAACTAGGTGTATGAAAGTGGAAGTCACTTAGTGGTGTTCACCTCTTTGGGACCCCATGGACTATACAGTCCATGGAATTCTCCAGGACAGAATACTGGAGTAGGTAGCCTTTCCCTTCTCCAGGAGATCTTCCCAACCCAGGAATCAAACCCAGGTCTCCCACATTGCAGACAGATTCTTTACCAGCTGAACTACAAGGGAAGCCCAAGAATACTGGAATGGGTAGCCTATCCCTTCTCCAGGGGATCTTCCTGACCCAGGAATCAAACTGGAGTCTCCTGCATTGCAGGCGGATTCTTTACCAATTGAGCTATCAGGGTGGGTAATGTGTCTATAATTTCACACAACTGGATCTTTGCAGAAAAAAGTTATCAGAAATCACTGGAACAAAAAGGAACTCTCAAAGGTTCTGTTTATGTTTGAATTAAGTTGCCTCTCCTCCATTCCAAAAGAAAAAACCCAGCACATTATCTACTCAGATAATGCACTTTCACTATCATGAGCTCAGGGCCATCACGTGTTATCAGTCCGCCTGTGCTCTGAGGGCCCACTCTGTGTCAGGCATGCTGCTAAACCCTGGGATTTCATAAATCTCTGCAACATCACCCCTGCCCTGATGGGGAGGAGGCAGACAAGTCCATAAAGCATGTGTCAGCGATGAGATCTGTACAGAGTTATGGGGACAAGTCAGTTGTCTGGAGACCCAGAGAAGGCTTCGTTTCCTAAGAAGTGAGTTGCATTTTACCAGATAAGGAACAACAGGGTGGATGGAGCAATGTGTAAAGGACAGGGGAATCTCATCTCTGAAGGTACGAAGGTGTAGAAATTGCTCAGGTGGACTGCAGAGCAAGGGTGCGCCATTCTGAATAACGAGAGAACAGAGGGTGTTAGGGAAGGCGTCAGGAGACGCTCTGCTGATGCTGCTGCTGCTAAGTTGCTTCAGTCGTGTCTGACTCTGTGTGACCCCATAAACGGCAGCCCACCAGGCTCCCCCGTCCCTGGGATTCTCCAGGCAAGAACACTGGAGTGGGTTGCCATTTCTTTCTCCAATGCATGACAGTGAAAAGTGAAAGGGAAGTCACTCGGTCGTGTCCAACTCTTAGCTACCCCATGGACTACAGCCCACCAGCCTCCTCCATCCATGGGATTTTCCAGGCAAGAATATTAGTGTGCGGTGCCATTGCCTTCTCCGCAGGAGAGGCCCTACTTAGTTGAATAAGGGCAGCTTGCTGAGAGCTGCATATGTTCTGACTTTATCTTACAAGCCAAGGAGAGGGATTACAGTCTTATAAGGAGGAGACAGGCATGATGTTGGGGGTTAAATATATATATTTCTCGTTTCTTGTCAATAAATGAAAGGCATTGGGTATGGATTGTGACCCATTAGTCAAGCCTTAAAAAATCAGAATAGTATCTAGCCATGTTAATTACTGGAAGATCATAGGACATTTTGTAGAACGCTATTCTATTATTGGGCTTCCCTGGTGCCTCAGTTGGTAAAGAATCCTCCTGCAATGCAGATGACCCCAATTTAATTCCTGGGTCAGGAAGATCCCCTGGAGAAGGGATAGGTTACCCACTCCAGTATTCTTGGGCTTCCCTTGTGGTCCAGCTGGTGAAGAATCAGCCTGCAATGCCAGAGACCTGGGTTCAGTCCCTGGGTTGAAAAGAACCCCTGGAGAAGGAAAAGGCTACCCTCTCCAGTATTCTGACCAGGAGAACTCCATGGACTGTATAGTCCATGGGGTTGCAAAGAGTCAGACACGAGTGAGCAACTTTCACTTCACTTCATTCTATTATCACTGTTAGGACACATAAACCCATCAACGTACAAACACAACCTTTAACTTGCCACATGAAGATTTCCTCAAAACTGGAAACTGCTAATTTTATTTTTAAAAAGTTTTTAATATGACAGCTTTGCTTTTTAATAGTTTTGGATATAATCCACGTACCATACAATCCACTCATTTAAAGCATACAATTCAATGGCTTTTGGCACATTGACAGTGTTGGGCAACCAACACCACAGTCCATTTCAGAACATTTTCATCACCCCAAAACCTTGTAGCCCTTAACCATCACCCCCTAAACCCTCCAGCCCCCTCAACCGTAGGCAACCACTGATCTTTCTTTGTAGAACTATCTATTCTGGATATTTCATATAAATGAAAGCACACAGTTTGTGGTGTTTTGTAACTAGCTTCTTTCACTTAGTATGAGGTTTTCAAGGTTCCTGCATGTATACATTTAATTCCTTTTCATAGCTGACTAATATCCCATCTATGGATATAGCACATTTTTTATTTATGTATTCATCAGTTGATGGACGTTTTGATTGCTTCTACTTTTTAGCTATTATCCACAGTGCTACTATGAACATTCATGTACAAGTTTTTATGTGGACATGTGTGTCTATTTCCCTTGGGTATATACCTAGGAGTAGAATTGCTGGGTCATGTGGTAACTCTGTATTTAACATTTTGAGGAACTGCCAGACTGTTTTCCAAAGCAGTAGCACCATTTTACATTTCCACCAGCAGTGAATGAGAGCAACCTATTCATTTTAATGCCAACTTCTCATTAACTCCTATAGGAGTTCCCTTTGGACAGAAAGACTGGCTCCCGGCCCTCAATGCTAAAGGAAGAAGAAGTTTCGCTGTGGCTCCCTTTGCTTTCAGCCCTGCTTGGAACTTATTTTAGAGTATCCAGGCCACCCCTCTTGGCTTCATGCAGACTCAGCCTCTGGGACGGTTAGGATGGAATGCCTATTTTCCTGTTTCTCAGGAGTGTTTTGAGGAGGGAAATTCTTTGTGATCCTTGGAATGGAATAGCACAATTTTGTAGAGTCTGTTGGCGGTGGTTGCCACAACAAAAGGAATAGCTGTAATACTTAACATTATTGAATGTTAGTCTTGGAAGGGACAGGCAAGAGATCATTTAGTCCAGGCATGGTAAATAAGCTGCAAGTCAGCTCAGTTGTAGGCACATGGGATTATGAAGCCTGTCCAGGCTCAGGAGAAAGGCTGGGACTGATTAACGATGTCTGCCCTGGTGACAGGAGGGCACCAGTCATGGCACATGTGCTACCTATTTGCTTTCCCTGACTGAAGCCAGCCATAGTACAGCTGAGGCTGCAGCCAAGGTCACACAGCTGGTTAATGCCAGAGTCAGGGCAAGAAATCATTTCAACATTTTTTTCCTCTGAGCCACACAGCCCCCAGTTCTGTAACGTGTCTCATAAAGGGACCTGCATAGGGACAGGACCACATCTACCAGTCAGCAGATCAGTTTCCACCCTGGTATGTTCAGACAGTTCTCATCAATGCCTACAAGAATTATGCCATCAATGTGAAAAAGGATATACATATGTATAAACGAGTCACTGCTATACAGCAGAAATTAACACAACATAGTAAATCAATTACAATAAAATTTTAAAAAGAATTACTCCAAAACTCAAACTAGTTAATGATTATAAAGGCTTAGTAAATGCTAACTAATAAAAAGGGGCCATTCCCACCTCCTGAACCCCCATATCTCCAGCATTCACGTGGAACGCCCTTTGAAGTCCACAAATTTGATGCATTTGTACACAGGGAGTGTGGAGGGGGATGGGTTTGGACCAAAACAAAGAAGTTAAACGTCTTCTGATTTGAAAGGCAACAATTGTGTGTGCGCTTTCCACTTGAACAAAGAGAAAGAAGTTCCATATTCAGCCCTTATTCAGTAAGTGTCAAGGTGATTCTAAGGGAGAAAAAAATGATTTTTTATAGGGAAGAAATCAATATTATTTATAAAAGATAACTGTTTTTAAAACCCTCAGATCTGTTCACTTCATTAGGATGTAAAATATGCCTTTCTCCTTTTCCACTTTATTAATGAATTAAATTAGATACCAACAAAAAATTACATGGAAGAAATCAGAGACCTTTTGTAACTAATTCCTTTTTTTTAAAATATCATTATATAAAAACACATATAATACAAAAATGATCTTCCTTTTCCTTCTGTCCCTCTACCTCTTTTTTCCCTTTTCTTCCCATCATCACTAGAGACCCACCACATGTCCTGCATCCCACCAGGGTTCAGGGGAGTGAGCCACAGTCTCCACACCTGAAGAGCTCAGTCCCACGGGGCCTGTGCTGCTTCCCAACCCAGGAGGAGGCAGTAACCAACTGGACCAGTAGGTGGTCCATGGGCAGAGATGCAGGAGAAAGCATTCCATGATGAGGATGCACAAAGGCATGGAAGGCTTCCAGAAATGCAAAAAGCTGAAGATGCTAAAGCAGAAGATGTATGTGGAGGAGGGAAGACTTTAGAGGAGGAAAGGTGACCTCTCCTCTCAGGCTCCTGGGGAGAACCTGGCTCCAAACCCTTTATGTGGAGAAGACTGATTTTTTCATCAAGTGGTTGAAATTAAATGCTGAATGCAGGCAGGTGTGTATGTGAGAGTCTGGAGAGGAGGGAGACTCATGTTTTCTTTATCCATTCATTCTTTGATGGACATTTGGATTGTTTTCCCTTTTTTGGCAATTATGAGTAATACCGCCATGAACGTTCATGTGCAAGTTTTCAGGGGGCCCTGTGTTTTCATTTCCTTAAGTTATAGATGTAGGAGTGGAAATATTGGGTCAAATTAACTCTGTTTGACATTTTCAGAAATTGCCAAACTGTTTTCCCAGGTATCTTTTAAATCTGAATTTAAAAGATAATTTAAAACTTTTGAAATACAGGACTTTCCTCTAACAATTATATAGCCATGCTTCTCAAGGATTATGTGCATATTATTGTCAAATGACAAAACTAAAACAAGTTAATAATGAGTTTGATGTCCTTTATTCAAGGAAAAAAACCCATGCCTTGGAGGAATACAGTGTTCTTCTCAAGGGATTTTGGTCAAGAGTGAGGCTTTAGTCTATTAGAGGCAACAAAAGAGCGACTTGGAAATAGGGCATGACCTGCTGGGAGGTTAGGGGATTTCCTTATAAGGCTCAGGCCCAATTTTCCAGGGTAAGGTGAGCCAGCTGAAGCTGAACTGAGAGTTATGATTGGTGATAGCTTGCCTTGATGAAGAGGTGTTTCCTGTTAAGCGCAGGTTGATTTAGGATTGAAACTCCTGGCTTGAGCTGGGCCTGGGGTCAGCCTCCATTCTGTGAGTCCAGATCCATGAACTAACTTTATCATTACTTAAGCAGGATGGGGCTTCCCAAGTGGCACTAAGGATAAAGAATCCGCCTGCTCATGCAGGAGGCATAAGAGACCAGAGATATTAAGAGAAGCAGGTTCGATCCCTGGGTTGGAAAGACCCCTTGGAGGAAGACAGGGCAACTCACTCCAGTATTCTTGCCTGGATAATTCCATGGACAGAGGAGACTGGCAGGCTATGGTCCGTAGCGTCACAAAGAGCAGGACACAACTGAAGTGACTTAGCACACATGCACAAGCAGGACATTTAAAAATATTTATTATTGATTTGGCTNTGAAGTCACTCAGTCTGTCCGACTGTTAGCGACCCCATGGACTGCAGCCCACCAGGCTACTCCATCCATTGGATTTTCCAGGCAAGAGTACTGGGGTGAGGTGCCATTGCCTTCCCCTAAAGTACGCACTTAAGTGTCTAAAAAGAAATGATCCAGATTGTATTTAACAGTATCTTTGGAATAAGTGATTCATCTTCCAAGGGGACTGTGTTAAAGGAGAGAGTCATGTGGGATGCATATGTTCTGGTATGTTTATTTAAAACATACCTTACATTTCCTTATATATATTCACAAGTAACTTGCCTGGAAGCCCCAGACATTCAGCTCTGCTAGAGCAGAGGAACCTGATCAGATCATCCAGCCTTTTTCAACTGCATCTTGCCTGGACTTTTAAGCTCTTATTTAGTGGATTATAAATGTGAACAAAAGGGTTCGCTGAGGAAAGGGACACCATCCACATATACACCTTGAACCCGCTCTCTGTCCTGCAATGCTGAGCCCTAATAGATGGGGAAACAATGGAAACAGTGACAGATTTTATTTTCTTGGGCTTCAAAATCACTGCAGATGGTGACTGCAGCCAGCCATGAAATTAAAAGATGCTTGCTCCTTGGAAGAAAAGCTATGAGAAACCTAGATAGCATATTTAAAAAGCAGAGACATTACTTTGCCAACCAAGGTTTGTCTAGTCAAAGCGGTGGTTTTTCCAGTGGTCATGTACGGATGTGAGAGGTGGACCATAAAGCAAGCTGAGAGCCGAAGAATTGATGCTTCTGAACTGTGGTGCTGGAGAAGACTCTTGAGAGTACTTGGACTGCAAGGAGATCAAATCAGTCAATCCTAAAGGAAATCAAGCCTGAATATTCATTGGAACGACTGATGCTGAAGCTGAAGCTCCAATACTTTGGCCACCTGATGCCAAGAGCCGACTCGTTAGAAAAGACCCTGATGCTGTTGAAGGCGGTTGAAGATTGAAGGCAGGAGGAGAAGGGGATGACAGAGTATGAGATGGCTGGATGGCACCACTGACTCAATGGATATGAGTCTGAGCAAACTCCGGGAGATGGTGAAGGACAGGGAAGCCTGGCGTGCTACAGCCCATGGGGTCACAAAGAGTAAGACATGACTAAGCGACTGAACAACAACAAGCCAGAGATGTCAGTCACTAATAATAACCAGAGAGTCTTGGGCGCTAAAGACACAAATAAGAGTATTGGAAGTCAGCAATTCTCTCACTGATGGAGCTACCCTGAATTTAAATGCCTCCCAAATGCTGGAAATCTGGTGTTGCATTTGATCCCAAACAGCGCTGGTTAAATTTAGACAAAATTTCTTCATGTGGCTGCCCATGTGACAATCAGTTTCATGTCAGACAAAGGGTACCATCCTGCCATAGCCTCTCTTGGCCTCCAACTCTTGATAAGTCAGGATAGCTCACATAGCCCAAAGACATAACTGGGCTTAGCCATTACATCAGACTCTCTTTTCAAATATATTCAAAGCACAACCTTCTAGTTTTTTGCATTGCGTAAGTTAGGGACCTTCAAGCTTTTGTCACGTTTAGTTTTGCCTATGCTACTGCCACTTCCTCCCAAAGGTCCCCCTCTCACCAAACTGTGCTTCCCAGATGTTCAGAACCTTGAAACATCCCAGACGACAAAATGTATACACATTGTAATTGCCCAAGTAAGTCCATCTTGGCTTACTTTGCTCTGCTTCCCATTTGTCTTATCAAGTTAAACAGTAAAACTTTGATTGGTGTGGTAGACAGAATAATGACCCTCTAAAGATGTCCACATCCTAATCCAGGAACCTGTGAATATGTTACATTACATGACAAAGGGGAATTAAAGTTTCGGATGGAATTAAGGTTGCTAATCAGTTGACTTTAAAACAGGGAGATAACCCTGGATTAACCAGGTAGGCCTAAACGTTATCCCAAGGTCCTTAAAAGTATAAGACAGGCAGAAGAGGAGGTCAGAGTGATGTCAAATTTAAGTAGATCCACTACGGCTGGCCCTGAAAATGGAGGAAGAAGGCCAAGAGCCAAGGAGCCAGGCAGNGATTAACCAGGTAGGCCTAAACGTTATCCCAAGGTCCTTAAAAGTATAAGACAGGCAGAAGAGGAGGTCAGAGTGATGTCAAATTTAAGTAGATCCACTACGGCTGGCCCTGAAAATGGAGGAAGAAGGCCAAGAGCCAAGGAGCCAGGCAGCTTCTGCTGCTGCTGCTGCTGCTAAGTCACTTCAGTTGTGTCCGACTCTGTGTGACCCCATAGACGGCAGCCCACCAGGCTCCCCCGTCCCTGGGATTCTCCAGGCAAGAACACTGGAGTGGGTTGCCATTTCCTTCTCCAATGTATGAAAGAGAAAAGTGAAAGTGAAGTCGCTCAGTCTGTCCGACTGTTAGCGACCCCATGGACTGCAGCCCACCAGGCTACTCCGTCCATTGGATTTTCCAGGCAAGAGTACTGGGGTGGGGTGCCATTGCCTTCCCCGCAGGCAGCTTCTAGAAACTGGAAAGATCAAGAAAATAGATTCTCCCCTAGAGCCTCTGAAAAGGAACAGAGTCCTGCTAAGACCTTGACTGTAGCCTGGTGAGACCCACTTCAGACTTACAGACTATAGAATTTAAGATAATAAATGTGTGCTGTGTTAAGCCACTAA
Organism: Oreotragus oreotragus; assembly: GCA_006410675.1. Taxonomy (NCBI): domain Eukaryota; kingdom Metazoa; phylum Chordata; class Mammalia; order Artiodactyla; family Bovidae; genus Oreotragus; species Oreotragus oreotragus. The sequence goes on along the minus strand of SJYX01004582.1, from coordinate 258,798 downwards.
ATTGATGGTGGTATGATTTGTTACAGTAGCAATAGGAAACAAGTACAGATAACTGAGACCTAAATAACCAGAAAATACAATCTACTAATATTTTTTACTGCTTATTACTTTTAAGAGAAACATACAAATTTGAAGAAAATTTTAAATCAACAATGTACTTTCAAGCAAGATCTTAGACTGAGATAGACTCTCAACTGGAAAAGTTGGGGGCCGCAGGTTTCCTGGGGAGAGCTCTCAGCAAGTGCACCTGTATGGGGTAAACTCAGAGCAGAGGGAGACACTGACCTGCATCTGAGGCCTCAGTTGATCCGACAGGCAACTCAGGAGCCGGGGCAGCCCTTCAAAATTGTACCAAACTCAGGCAATGGGGCTGAATTTTTGTCTCTAGGTCATCCAGCCTGGGAGGGAGTGTAACCTTGGGCCAGACAGTGCCTGATGGCTGTGGGCTGTACCCAGCCAGGAACACAACTGTGAATGGTCAGCAGCTGATGTTCCTAGCTGCTAAGGACAGGTGGCTAAACCCTGAGGAGGGGATCTGGGCAGGCATAATAGTATTCACTACCAGCAGTCAGTATTTCTAGGGTAGGAGAGAGCTGCTGCTGCTGCTGCTGCTGCTGCTAAGTCACGTCAGTCGTGTCCGACTCTGTGTAACCCCATAGACAGCAGCCCACCAGGCTCCCCCATCCCTGGGATTCTCCAGGCAAGAACACTGGAGTGGGTTGCCATTTCCTTCTCCAAAGCATGAAAGTGCAAAGTGAAAGTGAAGTCGCTCAGTCGTGTCTGACTCTTCGCGACCTCATGGACTGCAGCCTACCAGGCTCCTCCGTCCATGGGATTTTCCAGGCAAGAGTGCTGGAGTGGGGTGCCACTGCCTTCTCCAAGGAGAGATCTATCTGAGCTCTATTCGCATTCCATCCTATCTTGACACAATGGATAAGAACTCTGATTTGTTTGGTGCTTCTTATGTAGCAGATTGAAGGCAAAAAGAGAAGAGGGCAGCAGAGGATGAGATGGTTAGATAGCAGCACCAACTCAATGCACAAGAATTTGAGCAACCTCCGGGAGACAGTGAAGGACAGGGGAGCCTGGCACGCTGGAGTCCATGGGGTCAGAAAGAACTGGACACAACTTAGTGAATAAACAACAAATGTAGCAGATACTATGATTAAGGATCTACACTCATCATCTCTAATCCTAGCCAAGGAACTACTATCAGTTCCATTTCACAGATGAGAACACCAAGGCTCAGAAGCTCAGCCTGGTGACACAGCTCGCCCCAGGCCACCCAGCTTGTTAAGTTAAGCAACGGAGCCATAAGCAACAGAGCCAGGTTTTGACATCAAAGCCAGTCGCCTTAATCCCCAGTCCACCACGGACTTCAGGGAGCAAAAGAACATTTACAAGCATCAGTCTGACACCGCAAGATCCTTGGCCATCCAAGAAAGATAAGATTATAATTGGTCAACTCTGCTTCCTAAATAGGAAAGGGGGCCCAAGACCGATCTATAAGATATTAAATGATTGAAACAAAACAGAACTTCTGGTGGCCCAGAAATGTTGAGTAGATCGAGGTTTGTACCACATGCAATAAATCAAAGTTAATTACATTTTTGCTCCACACTGTACACGGTGAATTGGGTCATAATTCTTACGTATGCTTCAGTGTTCACTTTCCAAATGGAAGCTCCTAAGGGAAAAGCCTCAAGATGGTCTACCTTTCCTCATATGGCCCTTAGCACCACGTCAACACAGGACCGCACATCATAAATACCATTCGATGATTTTCTTGCCTGACTGCCAAGGCCCAGACCCCATCTAACGGCCTATAATGCAATACCACTCCCTATAGCGATCTCACTGCGGGTTGGGTCTAGAAAATATGGTGCTCTGGAAAATGCTGTAAAAGCTCGCTCTTTAATAAGGAGCCTGGTGTCCCGTGATGGATGCTATAAAGTTTGGACCGGCTGGTGTGTTCGTAGCCGTGTGGGCCCATTAACAGCGTCTGGTTCTGCAGTAACATACTTCATATCCTGGGAAGGGGAAGGTGGTCACCAGAGAGCAAAAGCGAAAGCATTTATTATAAATAACACTAGGTGACCCTGGAGTAAACACAGCTGTGCCCTCACGGTGTCTTGTCGGGCTGCTCCCTCAACAGATTAAAGAAATCCATGTTTTATGGGGCCATCACTTATTCTGTATATACACCACAGAAGGCGGCTTTTCCATCAGACCTTGCTGGCTGTGTATAAGGTTTCAAGCCCTGGAATTGTATGAAGCGGAGAGGCTTCATGAAAAAAATTTATTCTTGCATGTTCTAATATTTTAAAAGGGGGGTGAGGATCAGTTCCTATTTGTGCCTAAATGATTTACATAGCATTTCTGGCTCTGGACAACTTGTAGATGCCCTTCTGATTTCCCAGACTCTTCTCACCTTCTCTTGCCCCTATCCGAGCGCCCTTCCCTGCAGCCAGGATAAGCAGAGTGACCAGGAGACTTTATCTAGGAGGGGCTGAGGGAATGGGTCTGTCACCCCCCCGCTGTGGGGCTTGGGCGATTCCTTCAGCTCACTGAGACTTATTCTTCTCATCCTCAAGTTGGGAGAAGGAACTCTGCTTCCTGGAATTGTGCTTAGTTAGATCAGTTGTCCCCAAATTGGAGAACAGAGTGGGAAGGGAGTAGCAACACAGAGAAAGGCTCTTTAAACTGCTGGGAAGAAACAGAGTCACAGATTTAAAAAACAAACTTATGGTTATGGAGAGAGGAGAGGAGATGGGGAGGATAAATTGGGAGACTGGGACTGACATGTACACACTACGGTATACAAAACAGATAACTAGTAAAACCTACTTATAGCACCAGCTATATGCTCTGAAATGACCTATATGGGGAAAGAAACTGAAAAAAAGAGTAGATATATGTATATGTGTAACTGATTCACTTTGTTGTACCACAGAAACATAACACTGTAAAGCAACTATACTCCAATAAACTGTTGGGGAAAAAATTTAAATGTACAATAATGTAATTACATTTATATAACATTAATATGATTACATACATGTTGATAAATATAAAAATTTTGGGGTTTCCCTGGTGGCTTAGATGGTAAAAAAAAAAAAAATCTGCCTGCAATGCAGGAGACCCATGTTCAATCCCTGGGTTGGGAAGATCCCCTAGAGAAGGGAATGGCTACCCACTCCAGTGTTGTTGCCTGGAGATGAATTTTAAATCACACAAGGGCTATGTAGATATTGTGAGTGTGTTTATATATATATATATACATATATATGTATATAAAATACATATGCATGTGTGTTTATATATATACACATACATATGTATATAAAATACATATACACGCGTGTGTGTATAAAACCCTCGAGCGATTTCACACATTTGCAATTAGCACAGCAGCACACACAAAACGTACAGCTCTACGTGCCCTGGGGTTAGCTGCAGGGCTGCCACACAGCACAGATGTGGCAGAGCACTTACACTGCCCACTGTGGCGGTGAGTCAGTGTCCATATGGGAGTTTTCTCTCAAGTTTCCATTACTTCTCCAACCACTTCCTCCTCACTGGTCAGAGTTAGGCCCAGAGAAGCTGGACTTTTCACTGTCTTCTCCACCTTCCACAAACTGTGTCAAAAGGAGGAGACATCCTTAACTAGGTGTATGAAAGTGGAAGTCACTTAGTGGTGTTCACCTCTTTGGGACCCCATGGACTATACAGTCCATGGAATTCTCCAGGACAGAATACTGGAGTAGGTAGCCTTTCCCTTCTCCAGGAGATCTTCCCAACCCAGGAATCAAACCCAGGTCTCCCACATTGCAGACAGATTCTTTACCAGCTGAACTACAAGGGAAGCCCAAGAATACTGGAATGGGTAGCCTATCCCTTCTCCAGGGGATCTTCCTGACCCAGGAATCAAACTGGAGTCTCCTGCATTGCAGGCGGATTCTTTACCAATTGAGCTATCAGGGTGGGTAATGTGTCTATAATTTCACACAACTGGATCTTTGCAGAAAAAAGTTATCAGAAATCACTGGAACAAAAAGGAACTCTCAAAGGTTCTGTTTATGTTTGAATTAAGTTGCCTCTCCTCCATTCCAAAAGAAAAAACCCAGCACATTATCTACTCAGATAATGCACTTTCACTATCATGAGCTCAGGGCCATCACGTGTTATCAGTCCGCCTGTGCTCTGAGGGCCCACTCTGTGTCAGGCATGCTGCTAAACCCTGGGATTTCATAAATCTCTGCAACATCACCCCTGCCCTGATGGGGAGGAGGCAGACAAGTCCATAAAGCATGTGTCAGCGATGAGATCTGTACAGAGTTATGGGGACAAGTCAGTTGTCTGGAGACCCAGAGAAGGCTTCGTTTCCTAAGAAGTGAGTTGCATTTTACCAGATAAGGAACAACAGGGTGGATGGAGCAATGTGTAAAGGACAGGGGAATCTCATCTCTGAAGGTACGAAGGTGTAGAAATTGCTCAGGTGGACTGCAGAGCAAGGGTGCGCCATTCTGAATGACGAGAGAACAGAGGGTGTTAGGGAAGGCGTCAGGAGACGCTCTGCTGATGCTGCTGCTGCTAAGTTGCTTCAGTCGTGTCTGACTCTGTGTGACCCCATAAACGGCAGCCCACCAGGCTCCCCCGTCCCTGGGATTCTCCAGGCAAGAACACTGGAGTGGGTTGCCATTTCTTTCTCCAATGCATGACAGTGAAAAGTGAAAGTGAAGTCACTCGGTCGTGTCCAACTCTTAGCTACCCCATGGACTACAGCCCACCAGCCTCCTCCATCCATGGGATTTTCCAGGCAAGAATATTAGTGTGCGGTGTCATTGCCTTCTCCTCAGGAGAGGCCCTACTTAGTTGAATAAGGGCAGCTTGCTGAGAGCTGCATATGTTCTGACTTTATCTTATAAGCCAAGGAGAGGGATTAAAGTCTTATAAGGAGGAGACAGGCATGATGTTGGGGGTTAAATACATATATTTCTCGTTTCTTGTCAATAAATGAAAGGCATTGGGTATGGATTGTGACCCATTAGTCAAGCCTTAAAAAATCAGAATAGTATCTAGCCATGTTAATTACTGGAAGATCATAGGACATTTTGTAGGACGCTATTCTATTATTGGGCTTCCCTGGTGCCTCAGTTGGTAAAGAATCCTCCTGCAATGCAGATGACCCCAATTTAATTCCTGGGTCAGGAAGATCCCCTGGAGAAGGGATAGGTTACCCACTCCAGTATTCTTGGGCTTCCCTTGTGGTCCAGCTGGTGAAGAATCAGCCTGCAATGCCAGAGACCTGGGTTCAGTCCCTGGGTTGAAAAGAACCCCTGGAGAAGGAAAAGGCTACCCTCTCCAGTATTCTGACCAGGAGAACTCCATGGACTGTATAGTCCATGGGGTTGCAAAGAGTCAGACACGAGTGAGCAACTTTCACTTCACTTCATTCTATTATCACTGTTAGGACACATAAACCCATCAACGTACAAACACAACCTTTAACTTGCCACATGAAGATTTCCTCAAAACTGGAAACTGCTAATTTTATTTTTAAAAAGTTTTTAATATGACAGCTTTGCTTTTTAATAGTTTTGGATATAATCCACGTACCATACAATCCACTCATTTAAAGCATACAATTCAATGGCTTTTGGCACATTGACAGTGTTGGGCAACCAACACCACAGTCCATTTCAGAACATTTTCATCACCCCAAAACCTTGTAGCCCTTAACCATCACCCCCTAAACCCTCCAGCCCCCTCAACCGTAGGCAACCACTGATCTTTCTTTGTAGAACTATCTATTCTGGATATTTCATATAAATGAAAGCACACAGTTTGTGGTGTTTTGTAACTAGCTTCTTTCACTTAGTATGAGGTTTTCAAGGTTCCTGCATGTATACATTTAATTCCTTTTCATAGCTGACTAATATCCCATCTATGGATATAGCACATTTTTTATTTATGTATTCATCAGTTGATGGACGTTTTGATTGCTTCTACTTTTTAGCTATTATCCACAGTGCTACTATGAACATTCATGTACAAGTTTTTATGTGGACATGTGTGTCTATTTCCCTTGGGTATATACCTAGGAGTAGAATTGCTGGGTCATGTGGTAACTCTGTATTTAACATTTTGAGGAACTGCCAGACTGTTTTCCAAAGCAGTAGCACCATTTTACATTTCCACCAGCAGTGAATGAGAGCAACCTATTCATTTTAATGCCAACTTCTCATTAACTCCTATAGGAGTTCCCTTTGGACAGAAAGACTGGCTCCCGGCCCTCAATGCTAAAGGAAGAAGAAGTTTCGCTGTGGCTCCCTTTGCTTTCAGCCCTGCTTGGAACTTATTTTAGAGTATCCAGGCCACCCCTCTTGGCTTCATGCAGACTCAGCCTCTGGGACGGTTAGGATGGAATGCCTATTTTCCTGTTTCTCAGGAGTGTTTTGAGGAGGGAAATTCTTTGTGATCCTTGGAATGGAATAGCACAATTTTGTAGAGTCTGTTGGCGGTGGTTGCCACAACAAAAGGAATAGCTGTAATACTTAACATTATTGAATGTTAGTCTTGGAAGGGACAGGCAAGAGATCATTTAGTCCAGGCATGGTAAATAAGCTGCAAGTCAGCTCAGTTGTAGGCACATGGGATTATGAAGCCTGTCCAGGCTCAGGAGAAAGGCTGGGACTGATTAACGATGTCTGCCCTGGTGACAGGAGGGCACCAGTCATGGCACATGTGCTACCTATTTGCTTTCCCTGACTGAAGCCAGCCATAGTACAGCTGAGGCTGCAGCCAAGGTCACACAGCTGGTTAATGCCAGAGTCAGGGCAAGAAATCATTTCAACATTTTTTTCCTCTGAGCCACACAGCCCCCAGTTCTGTAACGTGTCTCATAAAGGGACCTGCATAGGGACAGGACCACATCTACCAGTCAGCAGATCAGTTTCCACCCTGGTATGTTCAGACAGTTCTCATCAATGCCTACAAGAATTATGCCATCAATGTGAAAAAGGATATACATATGTATAAACGAGTCACTGCTATACAGCAGAAATTAACACAACATAGTAAATCAATTACAATAAAATTTTAAAAAGAATTACTCCAAAACTCAAACTAGTTAATGATTATAAAGGCTTAGTAAATGCTAACTAATAAAAAGGGGCCATTCCCACCTCCTGAACCCCCATATCTCCAGCATTCACGTGGAACGCCCTTTGAAGTCCACAAATTTGATGCATTTGTACACAGGGAGTGTGGAGGGGGATGGGTTTGGACCAAAACAAAGAAGTTAAACGTCTTCTGATTTGAAAGGCAACAATTGTGTGTGCGCTTTCCACTTGAACAAAGAGAAAGAAGTTCCATATTCAGCCCTTATTCAGTAAGTGTCAAGGTGATTCTAAGGGAGAAAAAAATGATTTTTTATAGGGAAGAAATCAATATTATTTATAAAAGATAACTGTTTTTAAAACCCTCAGATCTGTTCACTTCATTAGGATGTAAAATATGCCTTTCTCCTTTTCCACTTTATTAATGAATTAAATTAGATACCAACAAAAAATTACATGGAAGAAATCAGAGACCTTTTGTAACTAATTCCTTTTTTTTAAAATATCATTATATAAAAACACATATAATACAAAAATGATCTTCCTTTTCCTTCTGTCCCTCTACCTCTTTTTTCCCTTTTCTTCCCATCATCACTAGAGACCCACCACATGTCCTGCATCCCACCAGGGTTCAGGGGAGTGAGCCACAGTCTCCACACCTGAAGAGCTCAGTCCCACGGGGCCTGTGCTGCTTCCCAACCCAGGAGGAGGCAGTAACCAACTGGACCAGTAGGTGGTCCATGGGCAGAGATGCAAGAGAAAGCATTCCATGATGAGGATGCACAAAGGCATGGAAGGCTTCCAGAAATGCAAAAAGCTGAAGATGCTAAAGCAGAAGATGTATGTGGAGGAGGGAAGACTTTAGAGGAGGAAAGGTGACCTCTCCTCTCAGGCTCCTGGGGAGAACCTGGCTCCAAACCCTTTATGTGGAGAAGACTGATTTTTTCATCAAGTGGTTGAAATTAAATGCTGAATGCAGGCAGGTGTGTATGTGAGAGTCTGGAGAGGAGGGAGACTCATGTTTTCTTTATCCATTCATTCTTTGATGGACATTTGGATTGTTTTCCCTTTTTTGGCAATTATGAGTAATACCGCCATGAACGTTCATGTGCAAGTTTTCAGGGGGCCCTGTGTTTTCATTTCCTTAAGTTATAGATGTAGGAGTGGAAATATTGGGTCAAATTAACTCTGTTTGACATTTTCAGAAATTGCCAAACTGTTTTCCCAGGTATCTTTTAAATCTGAATTTAAAAGATAATTTAAAACTTTTGAAATACAGGACTTTCCTCTAACAATTATATAGCCATGCTTCTCAAGGATTATGTGCATATTATTGTCAAATGACAAAACTAAAACAAGTTAATAATGAGTTTGATGTCCTTTATTCAAGGAAAAAAACCCATGCCTTGGAGGAATACAGTGTTCTTCTCAAGGGATTTTGGTCAAGAGTGAGGCTTTAGTCTATTAGAGGCAACAAAAGAGCGACTTGGAAATAGGGCATGACCTGCTGGGAGGTTAGGGGATTTCCTTATAAGGCTCAGGCCCAATTTTCCAGGGTAAGGTGAGCCAGCTGAAGCTGAACTGAGAGTTATGATTGGTGATAGCTTGCCTTGATGAAGAGGTGTTTCCTGTTAAGCGCAGGTTGATTTAGGATTGAAACTCCTGGCTTGAGCTGGGCCTGGGGTCAGCCTCCATTCTGTGAGTCCAGATCCATGAACTAATTTTATCATTACTTAAGCAGGATGGGGCTTCCCAAGTGGCACTAAGGATAAAGAATCCGCCTGCTCATGCAGGAGGCATAAGAGACCAGAGATATTAAGAGAAGCAGGTTCGATCCCTGGGTTGGAAAGACCCCTTGGAGGAAGACAGGGCAACTCACTCCAGTATTCTTGCCTGGATAATTCCATGGACAGAGGAGACTGGCAGGCTATGGTCCGTAGCGTCACAAAGAGCAGGACACAACTGAAGTGACTTAGCACACATGCACAAGCAGGACATTTAAAAATATTTATTATTGATTTGGCTGTGTCGAGTCTTAGTTGCGGCATGCGGGGTCTTCATTGGTGGCCCACAGACTCTCTAGTTGTGGTGCACAGGCTCAGTTGCTCTAAGGCATTTCGGATCTTAGTTGCCAGACCAGGGATTGAACCAATGACCCCTGCATTGCAAGGTAAATTCTTACCCACCGGACTAGGAAGTCCCAAGCAGGGCATCTCTTAGACCTGCAGTTCAAGGCTAGAGCAAATGAGACTCAGGGGGACTAAGACTAAAGAGATCTCCATCCTGCCAGGAGATCACAGGTCAGTGCCTCAGACTCATGCAGGAGTAGCTTCCTGCCTGCCTGGCTAAAACCTCTTGCTTTTATACAGAGACAATGGCTTTGAGCAAGGCTCATATCTCTTAGATCTTCCTTCCCCTGTAACTGACCAAAGTCTATGGGATCAATTAGGTTAAAGGCAAAGGCCTAGAGACTTCTGGGGCTTTTGAATTCCCACAGTAACTCTGTAAACACCAAGTGAAACCCTCATCATGACCAGAAGATCCAAGCAACACTTCCTTTCCTGGGTCCCAGGAACCCACATTGGGGAAGGCAATGGAATGAACAAAGGGGTCATTGAGCCTGACAGCAATGGGGTAGGGAAGGGCCTAGCCCAAAGAGCTACTCCGAACCATGTGCTTTGGGTCCTGGTGCTTATTTATTCCTCTTTTTATAAAGGAGGAAACAGAGCTCGGAAGCTCCACAGCAGTTAAAAGGCAAGACAGAAATGAAGACAGAATGGGTCTGTGTCCCATCTGGGCCACCATCGCTGTGATCTGGGGCCTAAAGGCTGGAACAGGAGCAAGGGCCTGGCATCCATGCCACATCATTCAGGAGCCTTCCAGCACCTGCATCTGATCCAGCCCAGCAGAGCGTCCCTCCCTGCTATTTTGGAGGCAATCATATATTTTTAATGACCTGCAAAATCTCCCTGTGAGAAGGGAGGGAGAGTTGAAATTACAGCCAAGCAATTTGCATTGCGAATAAGTTATCCTGCCTCCTGCTCTCCAAGAATATGCAGAAATAAATGCCTCCTAATGAACCCTGGGGGGCTGAGGCTTTGATATGAATTCTGCTGCAGGGGTAAAGAGTTCTAGCCAGACTGAAACTCAGCGTGAAGTTGGAGCAGGAGGGCTGGGGCAGTCCCCTTCAGAGAGAGGGAAAAAGGAAATTGGATTATCTTGCTAGCAGTTGGTGTTTTTCTATCTCTTAGAACCACAGATTAGTGCTCCCCTCCTTCAGATGGTTGGGGAGGGTGGGGAGAGATTCCATTTAGCCCTATTTATCCAGCCGGCTGCTCACCTGCTTGTAACCCTTCCACCCTGGCCACTGTCAAGCTCCTTCTAGATTCCCTGGACCTACAGAGACCAGAAGCTCCAAAGCTTTTGCCTTTTCCAGAACTAAAAAAGACCTATTAAACATAGGTGGGCTTCCCTGGTGGCTCAGACGGTAAAGAAACTGCCTGCAATGTAGAAGACACAGGTTCCATCCCTGGGTCAGGAAGATGGCCTGGACAAGGGAATGGCTATCCACTCGAGTATTCTTGCCTGGAGAACTCCATGGACACAGGAGCCTGGTGGGCTGTAGTCCATAGGGTTGCAAAGAGTTGGACACAATTGAGCCACTTTCACTTTCTCTTTCATTAAACATAGATAGATGGATAGATAGATAGATAGACAATACACAATCTTTCTGTCTAAAGTCAGGTAGTCTTTAGTTCTGGCTGCCATAGGGAAAACACCAGCGCCCCCCACCCCCCGCCCTCCCAGAGCCTACAGGCTCTGTGTTTATTCCGCACAGTGAAGTGTGTGTGTGTGTGTGTGCGTGTGTGTGTGTGGAGTGGGGACAAGTATGTGCTTGCAGGCCTGAGCTGTGTGGGGGCTGGCCTGTGAGGTGAGTGGTGTGGATCTGAGGGCATGTGCATGTGGTATTTGTGTGGGCTTGAGAGATGTGGTAATGATGGTTTGTGTGGACTTGTGAAAGAGAGGAGGTGGGGAGGCCTGTTCACAGCCTCCCTGGGGAGTTGGTGGGGCTGGGCACAAGCCCAGGTCGGACAAAGGGAATCCATCTGCAGCAGACCCAGAGCTGCGTGCCTCTCTGCAGCTTCCTAGCCCTCCCCTCTCCCCAGGACTGTAAACACACTCGTGACCCAGGTTCTCACCCTCCCCTCTGGCCCTGCGTGAGGAGCTTGGACGCGCAACAAAGGCCCTGAGACCTTGTGCCGTGAGACAGGGCCCTTCAGAGGTTAAGGGTAGGTGCATCCATCAGATAATTTGATTTCAAAGCCCAGGTCCACTGATCAGGAAGAGTAGACCAGATTCTTCTATCCCTCTATTTATTTCCTCATCTGGGAAAACAGAGGTAGTAGAGGGCCAACCCTGGTGAGCTGTGGTAAATGCGTCATTGTTGTTCAGTCGCGATGTACTAATAAATATGAGTTATCGGGGTGAATGGGTTGGTACTAATAAGCACTGTAGAATCCTATTATTGCAACCAGTGTTGGGGTAAGATGATTTAACCTTCCTTTTTTTTATTGAATGAAAGATTTGTTCAATTCTGTAGTGCTTTACAATTTTCAAAAGCTTCACACACATGATTTCATATAATGCCATAATTACCCTTTTTTTAACTGTATAATCTCCTATCCCTATATGGCCTCCCCTCCCCACCCAACTGCTGTTGACTATTACTCTCCTCTGTTTCCGTGATTCTGCTTTTTTTTTTTTGCTTTATTCACTAGTTTGTTATGTTTATCTATCACTATCACTATAGAGCTATCAATAGGTAAATATATCGATAGAACTATCTATCTATACATCTAGCGATCTATAGATCTATCACTATCTAAATGTGATAGACAGTATTTGTCTTTCTCTGACTTATTTCAGTTAGCCTAATGCCCTCCAAGTCTATCCGTGTTGCTGCAAATGGCAAAATTGTGTTCTTTTTTACGGGCAGGTAATATTCCGTTGTATATATATTTGTGCGTGTGTGTGTGGGGAAGGAAACAGCACCCCACGCCAGTGTTCTTGCCTGGAGAATCCCAGGATGGCGGAGCCTGGTGGGCTGCCGTCTGTGGGGTCGCGCAGAGTTGGACATGACTGAAGCGACTTGCAGCAGCAGCAGTGTGCAAATATATATATATCATGTCTTCTTTATCCTTTCCTCTGCTGATGGGCACTTATGTTGCTTTCATATCTTGGCACTGTAAATAATGCTGCTATGAACACTGGGATACGTCTATCTTTTAAAACTGGTGCTTCCGTTTTTCAGATATATGCCCAGCGGTATAATTTCTGGGTCATATGGTCGTTCTATTTTTAGTTTTGCGAGAAACCTCCGTACTTTTTTCCACAGCGGCTGCACCAGTTCACGTCCTACCAACAGTGCAGAAGAGCCCCTTTGTCCACCTTTGTTATTTGTGTCCCTTTTGATGATGGCTGTTCTGACAGGTGTAAGGTGATAGCTCATTGTATTTCCCTGATGATTAGCGACATTGATCATCTTTTCACATGCAATTTAGCCTTTTTAAGATACTCTGAGGGACAGCAGGCAGAGGTTTGTGGGTTAGGACCATACCCAAGGACATAAATAACTCTTGTTATAGGAAAGGTCTGTGCTGACAAGGGTGTTTTCAGCATATCTGTGTTGGTGATGGCACAGGGTACATATGTTTCGGGAACTTGTCTACATCAAGATGTACCTGAAAAAAAAAAAGAGAGGAACCGTTATAGATTAAAAAACAACCTTGAGTCATATTAAATCAAATGAACTTGGGAGCATTGATTAGATCCTGATTTAAATGAATCAAGTATTTAAAAATTATGAGACAATCAAGAAAATATGAACATTGAATGGTTATTAGATAATATTAAAAACAGATTGTCATAGAGAACAGACTTATGGACACGGGGGCAGGGGTTGGAAGGAGAAAGTGAAATGAACACAGAGAGTGCATGGAAACATATACACTAACATATCTAGAATAGAGTGGGAATTTGCTGTATGACTCAGGGCACGCAAACCAGGGCTCTGTGACAACCTAGAGGGATGGAATGGGGAGGGAGGTGGAAGGGACGCTCAAGAGGGAGGGGATATATGTATACCTTTGGCTGATTCATGGTGACGTATGGCAGAAACCAGCACAATGTTGTAATTATCCTTCAATTAAAAATAAATGAAGGGGGAAAATAAAAATGTATTGTTAATATTTTTAGATGTGTTCATGGCATTGTGGTTATGTTAAAAGGACAGAGAGTTTTTATCTCTTAGAAAATATACTGAAATGGGTGGAATGATAAAATGTTCGGGATTCAAGTTAAAATAATCTATCTTGAGGTTAGTTTGGGAAGCAGGGAGAAGCAAATCAAATAAGACTGGCAAGCTGATAGTTCACGGGGTTCCACTATGTTGTTTTCTCTAATCTTGTGTGTTCAAACATTTCCAAAATTAAAATATTAAGAAGGAAAGAAGAAGCCCTTTCTGGAGTTGCCACTTGGAAGGTGGCTTCTGCCTTCCCCCAGTGTCACCAGGATAAGACGATTCAGGCCCTTGACCAACAGGGAGGGGCACAGCTGAGCAGGGCTTCCTAAGCCCTATAAATCAACAAGCACAGCTGAAGCCATTTAGTGGGAAGCTTGTTAATAAGAAAAATCTGGTTTAAATGGGTCATTTTACTGGGGAGAGGGAGCAGAAGATGATGGAGAACAGGGTCGCCCTGGCAGTGGGGAGGTTTATTACTAGTCCCAGGCTCTTCCTCACAGGTTCCGATTGGATTGCATTAACTCCATCACCACCCTGAACCTTCTCCAGGATGGTGAACCCAAAGTGGGAGCAACAGGAGTGGGGGCTGGGCCTGGAGCGTGTACAGGGGAGGGTACTGTTGGGTGATCAACTTCCTCATAGATGGGGGGGCCCCCCAGGGGTGCTGGAAGTTTTCATATTCTAGAGAAGCCTACATCTGGAATCTAGCATAGACTCTCATGGACCCAGGGGAGAAAAATGAAGGAGAAAACAGTCAACTCAAAAGACAAGAAGGTTTTAAGTAGAGTGCATGCTCAGTCACTTCAGCTGTGTCCGACTCTTTGCTATAGACTGTAGCCCACCAGGCTCCTCTGTCGAGATTTTCCAGGCAAGAATACTGGAGTGGGTTGCTGGTCCCTTCTCCAGAGGATCTTCTCAACGCAGGGAACCTGCATCTCCTGCACTGCAGGCAGAGTCTTTCCTGCTGAGACAGCAGGGAAGCCCTTAAGTAGAGTAACCGGAGCCAGAGACAGAAAGAAGGCCTCCTGTAGAAGTGGGACTTTGAAGGGGGATTCTTAATGGAAAGAACCCAAGAGGGACCCTGAGAAGGAAGGTAGCCAAAGCCAGGTGAGGGCGCTTGTGGTTAAATTGCGCTGGAAAGTGGTTTTGATGAAAGAGGCCCTGGAGGGGCACGTGACTTAGCTTCCTCAGCCCAAGGCCTAAGAAGACCTAACACCTGAATCCAGGGCNGGGGGATCTTAATGGAAAGAACCCAAGAGGGACCCTGAGAAGGAAGGTAGCCAAAGCCAGGTGAGGGCGCTTGTGGTTAAATTGCGCTGGAAAGTGGTTTTGATGAAAGAGGCCCTGGAGGGGCACGTGACTTAGCTTCCTCAGCCCAAGGCCTAAGAAGACCTAACACCTGAATCCAGGGCTTTTAGGTAGTGAGCGGCCGAGGCAAGGGACCCTGGAGGAACCGGGAACTCAGCTTTCTGTCCTTTCTGAATTTGCCAGCAGCCCCGGGCTGCTGCAAGGGTCAGAGGAGGAGCGCTGAATCTGGAGTCAGAGCACTCAGGCTCCAGCTCTGCTGCTTCCCAGCGGCAAAGCTTCGGGAAAGCGGCAAATCGCTTGCGACCCATCAGCCTCAGTTTCTCTATTGGCAACAGGATGAATAACATCTGTTTTGGTTGTTTTGGTTTTTTTTAACTTTTTATTTTATATTGAGATATAGCCAGTTAACAACGTTGTGATAGTTTCAGGTGAACCTGAAGGCACTCAGCCATGCATATACATGTATCCGTTCTCCCCCAAACCCCCCTCCCATCCAGCCTACAACATAACACTGAGCTGAGTTCCGTGGCCACACCTGTTTCACAGGTTGCTGAAGACAGTTATTTATGCAGTAAAAAGTGCATAGGATTTGAAGACAAGCTGTGGAGACTCAAGCACAGGCCTCACCAACCATGAGCTGTGGGCCTCTGAGGCCCTGTTTCCTCATCTGAAAAATGGGAGGAGAATACCAGCTTAGCAGGAAGACACATAGGGGAAATGTAATCAATTTATCACAGTGCCTAGCTCAGGAAAACACTCAATAATATTAGCAATTGGCATATAATACACAAGAACAGAAAAGGGGTGAAATGTAGGTAGTCTCTAACAATGACATAGAAAAAGCACCCTGGTTGAGAGAAGGGAGGTCAGATCTTCCCAGACTTCTGGCCATCTCGGCATTGACTTTGGGCACTTAGTTTTTATCTTTTCACCTTGTTAGAAGACAGGCGTCCTAATAATTCGCCTTGTTAGAATACAGGCGTCCTTCTGCACTGACAGGTAGCAGAGCTGGTAGTGTCTATTAGATCAATAAAGTCACTTGATTGATCTGAGGTCTTTCTCCACAGGCAGAAATGTACAGAAACTGTATCCCGGGCATGATCAAGGTTTAAGAGAAGAGATAGGGAGCTTCAAAATTGGGAAAATAAAGGCAGAATATTGTTTCAATCCTGAGGTTAACTGAGTGCCTTCAAAAGAAACTTTAACACGAACAGTGATTTGTAGGTCAAAAATCTTAGCATGAAGCAAAAAAAAAGAATCTTGTTTGCATTATTTACACTCATGGGTGTATGTGTGTGTGCATATATATATATATATATCTTTAAATAAGACGTGCAGTCATTTTTCCCATTTGTACCTTGTGGTTACGAAAGAGACAGTTATGACACTTCCTTTGCTAAATTAAACCACATCCACTTCACCCACATTTGTTCCTGGCTCTGCCACACAGTAACACCCCTCCGTGTCCTGGCCAGGCCTCTGCCTGGGCTGGTCCCCACCCCTCCCACAGAGCAGGAGGCAAGCCCAGCCGATGGCGGGATGTTTTCCTTCCCGTCTGCCCCACGGTTCCCTGATGGTAGACGCCTAGGGTGTGAAAGTGCACACCTCCAAAGTCAGCCTTCTGGTCCAAAAGGCCTCAGGAGGAAGCCAGCAATCCTTCCATTTCCTGTGGGTGAAGGATTATGTGATGGAAACAGATCCCCCTCCAATTCTTCTTCCCAAGTCACACACGCCCAGCCCAGCGCCTGAGTTAGCAAGCAAGTGACATCCAATTAAGGCTGGACTAAGACCCCAGAATTTAAAAATAGGTGTTTGGACTTTCAGGCTTGTTTGTCTTCTTCCGGCTCCACTGCCACACTCTTCTCTGTGGGGAGATACTGAGCTGGGACCGGTCCCTGCATGCACAAAGGGTTAGTCCCCTCTTGGAGAGGGGCTGGAATTCTACACCCCCACCGGTTTGCTTGCTGCTGTTTTCCTGTTGCTTTCCTTCCATTTTTCTTGTCTTGAAGGCTCATTAGGAACTCTGTGAGTTAGAAGAGGTTTGTGTCACAAGGCTCTGCACTGCCAGCTGGGCACCAGGCAGGGAATACGCACCCTGCTGACATGGGGCAGCACAGGCCAGGGGGCCTCACAGGCCCGCAGCACTTTTTACATGGAGATGAGCTGCCACTTGGCTCCTTCTGTAACTAATCACCAGTGTTGTTGAAATATTACTACTTCTGTTACAACCACTAATGCCCCAAATGAGGAACAGGCGCTTTGGGGTAACATCAGGCACGGATGGTTACTTCTCACTTGGGAGCTCCAGCCCACCCAGTGAATATCCAGGGAACCCGTTTGATTTCAAGACTACGTTGCTGCCTCTGTTGACAGAGTTGGAACAGTGCTGGGATCTCCCTGTATCCTGTGTAAACCCAGGCTGCCCTGAGGAAGGTTTGAGGAGCACAAGATCTAAAAATAACAAGAGAGAGACACAGGAGGAGGGAGTGCTAAGGGCATGAGCCTTGGAGTTCACCCAGCGTCGGTTTGAGTGTTAGCTTCAGCCTTCATTAGCTGTGAGACCTTGGACCACTACTTTCCCTCTCTGAGCTAGCTGCTTCATCCAAAAAACAATAATATCAGGGTTGCTATGAGGACTCAAAGTAATGTAAGCAGGTGGTGAGCACAGTGCCCGGCACCCAGTGGGAGCTCCATAAGGGAAGCCGTTACACTTACGTTGCGCCCGGTGGCTGATGCCTTTCACAGAGCCCGTCCCCTCCTCCACACACACACACCATCCCTCACATGCCCAGCGTCCCTAGCAAAGTAACTGGCTTATGATTTATACTTCTCTCCATGCTGACCCCGTATCCAAACCAGACAGAGATCATAGTCATGCCAACAACCAGCATTTGCCTTTCCCTTCCTGGCTTATAAAGCACACACACCCACATCCCACTTCTCCCTTTGCAGAGCTGCCTTGTTGGGTATATATGCATCCATACTATTTTCAGAAGAGAAGGTGAAGGCTTTGAGAGGGTAAGCGAGGTGCCCAAAGTCACACATTGTGCAAATGGCAGACCCAGGACTTGAAGTCCAGCGCCCTTTCTGCCACTGCAAAGTCCCTGTTGCTCAGCACCCTGCCATGAAAGAAGGCAAACATAGCCATCCCTCTCCGAGACCACACTTGCCATCTCTCCGGGGCTGTCTGCTAGGAAATTGACCAGTTTACCTGTGACAATGCAGAAGGAGCTGTCAATAGCTTACCCTTCCCAAGGTAAATGTTTGTATTTGGATGAGGGTCTTCTGTTGACTGCTCCTAACACAAAGGACTTACTTTCTGGTCTTATGCTGAGGGAATTACAATAACCCTCTAGGTGATTGCTTTTCCTTCTCTGTGGAATACTTGCTACACACGTTGAGGCTATGACCACATGAAATGAAGGGAAGATATCACACAGTTATAAAGCTGTCAGCAGGAATTCCCTGGTGGTCCAGGGGTTAGGACTCTACACTACCCCACTGGGGTCCTGGGTTCGATCCCTAGTCTGGTAATAGAAAGCAGTGTGGCCAAAAAAAAAAAAAAAGCTAGCAATCTTTAACTCAGTAAAGCATAGCCCAATAATTGGATCACTCTATACTATATTTAATTCCATCTTCTCCCCCAACTAGACTCAGCACTGGGCTCTGGCTGAGTGGCTCTGGCCAAAGAGTACCAGTTTAACCTTTCTAGGCTGAGCTGAGGGAACCGTGAGCTTTTCAGTGACATCCACACCTCTGATGTTAACAACACCCTGTGAGGCTGTGTGAGGTAGGTGCTATTTTCCCTTACACAGATAAGGATGCAAAGAGGTTCCAAAGGCCTGCCTGCGATGCCCAAGATCCCAGGCTAGCATGCAGTGGTACCCGGACCAGTCCTGCCCTTTCTGAAGGGTGCCTCTTCTGCTCCTTCCTGCAGACCTCGTACCTCCTGGGTGTTTGTGAAGTGAAGCAGCCACAAGTGTATTCTCCCACGTTACATGGCACTGGCCATCTGCAGATGGAACAGTGAATCATGGAGACAAGCAGAACCCATGGAGACCACCGTGTCCACCACCACGTTATATCTGGGTGAGGACCCTAGAACTCCACGGTGAGGTGGGTTTGGAGAGGGCATGGAGACAAATCTCTCCCCAAATAGAAGCCATGGGAAGTAAGCCCTCGCTGTTTTGGTAGCTAGGGTCGGGGGTTAAGGGAGGTTAGGGGTTGACCTAAGACATACTCTCTAAGAATGTGAAGAGTTAACTGTGTCTGTCATTTTCCTAGGACAAGGCAAGAAGTTGTGGGTTTATGTCATGATGCAAAGAGATAGGGTAGACACTACGACGGTCTGACCATGAAGACCACTAAAATAGGTTCATTCAAAAGAGGAGAGGATGCTGCTTCTTTGGAGATTTGTAGCAAGTTGGTTAGCTGCTGTGTAGGGTAGCATACCCATCATGGAGATGAGGAAACTGCAGTTTAGGATTACTAGACTTCCCTTTGAGCCTTATGGCCAACCACTGCTAGAAGACACCATATAAACAGAAAGTATAACTCCCTTATTTTTAATGGAATAATCGTTACTTCTAATTTGGGATGCTTTCAACGGCGATCTTCTTGCACTTCTATTTTGGCTCTCTAGGGCCAATTTGAAGTTTCCTGGTAATTTATCATTTTAACCACAGTTTTCCTAAGGCAGTAAGTTTATATGGGAAAAGAGTTTACTCCAAATCTTAAAGTTTTTTCCTACAGTATAATTTACCCTCACACTAAATACACATGTCATTATCTCATAAGCTCATAATTGCTGACTCCTCTGACCTTGACATCTCCAGAACAGGTAGTTCTCCTTCAAAGAATATATCATCGCAACACCAGTACAAAATGCAGATGACCCTGCATGACAGGTAGAGAAGTTTCTTTTTAATGGAAAGTTGCCCAACAAAAAGAGAAATAAGAGGCGCTCTGTGACCCTGACTTTATACTCTGTCCTCCATGAATTGGAAGTTCCTGCCCTTCGTAGGACAGATGAGGAGGCTGATCTGTACCTGGAGGGCAGGTGCTCCATAGCCTTTCTGGGAGGTGATCATTTACACAGATCCAGACACACTCTGGCCCTCCCTCCCTCGTTTTTGTGAGACAGCTCCCTGAGGAGCAAGTGGGGGACTAAATTGCCACCTTTGGGGCTGAACCTATGGCTTATTTTATCCTGTGCTAACCAGACAGCACGAATGATACAGAAACGAATTGAATCACTGACTGAAACTGTGGTACACAAAAGAGCAGTGTCTCCCAATCACACACTGCAATGATAACATGATAATAATCCAGAGAAAGCAGATAAGATTGTTTGCAAGCAATCAGGTGGCTCCTGCCACTCCAAGCTGTTCCTGGACCTGCAGTGGGTGAAGGGCCAGTATTCTGTGCCACCTACTGGGAGGTGCTGGAGAGAGCACAATGGTTAGAGCAGAGTGGTACCAGGTGGGAGACGGCTGTGCAGTTAGATGAGTTGGATTTTTTTTTTTTGAAATATAGTTGATTTACAATGCTGTGTTAATTACTGCTATACAGCAAAAGGACTCAGTTATATAAATATATATATATACATTCTTTTCCATATTCTTTTCCATTATGGTTTATCACAGGATATTGAATATAGTTCCCTGTACCATACAGTAGGCCTTATTGTTCATCCATTCTGTGTATACCAGTTTGCATCTGCTAACCCCGATCCATCCATCTCCTACTCCCCTCCCCTTGACAACCACAAGTCTGTTCTCAATGTCTGTGATTCTGTTTGTTTCATAGATAGATCCATGAATTTGTGGCATATTTTTGATTCTACATATAAGTCATACCAGATGGTATTTGTCTTTCTCTTTCTGACTTGTTTCACTTAGTATGATAATCTCAAGGTCCATCCATGTTGCTGCAAATGGCATTACATCCTTCTTTTTATGGCTGAGTAGTAGTCCATTGTGTATATGTATTGTATCTTCTTTATCCATTCCTCTGTTGATGGACACTTAGGTTGTTACCATGTCCTGGCTATTGTGACTAGTGCTGCTATGAAATAAGGGTGCATGTATTTTTTTTAATTGTAGTTTTGTCTGGATATACGCTCAGGAGTGTGATTGCTGGTTCATATGGTAATTCTATTTTTAGTTTTCTGAGATGGGTTAAATGTGAGTTCTGGCTCAGTCACTAGTGGTCTTAGGTGAGTTGTTTAATCTCTCCTTGCCTCAGTTTCTTTACAGGTATAATAGGAAGAATAATAGTACGTACTTCGTGGGACTATTTTAAGGATCAAACGAGTTAATCCATGTAAAGTGCTTAGTAAAATGTCTGGCACAGAGCGAGCAACTGGAGAAATGGCATCTGTTGCTTTTACTGCTGTATTCGCTCCACACTCCCAGGGTCTGCTTCCCAGCAGAGAGCAAGCATAAACAGTAACGTGCTCCCAATCCAGTTAGAAATCACACTCAGATGATTCATGGTTATCTCAAAACCTGTACCTCCTTTTTTCCAGCCCATCTCTAATATGGCCATAGAAGTCTAAGAGGGAGCAGTAAAAGAGGAAAGAAAATGGACTTGGGAGCAGGAAATTCACATCCCAGTCCTGGTTCTCTTGCTGGATAAATCACCTCACCATTCTGGTCCTCAAACTCTTCATGGATCAAGAGATGGTGGTTGACCAGATGACTGCAGAGATCTTTCCCACTCTAAGATGTCATGGCTTGCTTTGTGAATTAGAATTGGAGTATGAGGTGTGTGTGCCTGGTCACTGGTGCCTAAATCTGCATCACTGATTTCCAGGAAGATTAACACAAAAGGAGTTAATGTTTTCTCCGAGTCAAAACACCCAATACGTCCCCACCTGCCATAAGAACATATTTTCAACTCACCGTTGTTGCCCTCCCAATAGCTGAATTCTAAATTAGAGGCTTTTATAGCTCAAGAATGAATCCATAAATATGTCTCCTAGGTAACATCTTGTTAGCTTCATTGCTCAAAGCCCTTGAAAATAATAGAACTGCATTTCTTTTTAAAAATAGTAACTCAGACATCTCATTTAGGCCTCCCACCCAATTAGTCTGAATTAGTAAACTGTGTTCATTTCTGTCCAGATGAGAACGTTGAATGCAAACATTGGATGAATACATTGTATTCATCCATGAGAAATACATATAAAATGTGATTTCCCAGCACCTAGGATTGTTCTTACCTAGTTCTATTTTTTTTTAGAGGTGGTTATAACATGTACATCCTTCTTGCTATTAAAAATTAATATCTCAACCCATATAGTCACTCAGAAATAACAGCCAGAGCAACATCTCAATTTAATCCTTGTCCTGACAAGAACCATCTCCCTCCTGCAGAGTCTGAGGAGAATTTTCTCTCCCTTTCTTTTTCCCCATTCTTCTAGAAAGGATGGCTCTCTAAAGCCATTTCTCCAACCACCTGTGTACCAGCTGTACTGCTCTTGCTGAATGTCAGAACATCCCAGCCCAGTGAAGAGGGGAGGTGGGGCAGAGCTGTGTGGCCTGAAGGACTTGGCAGAACAAAGCCCCACTAAGCAGGGCCCCGTGTTTTCACTTTGTTTTCACTGACATAAATGCCCAGTGAAATGCTCTGGGAAGCCCAGCCCAGGCCTGTGTCAGAAAGACTTTCCTGGAGTTTGAACACATACCACAGGCTCAAAAGACCACCAGTCTCATCCAACCAGTAGAACAGTGTTTCCCAAGCCTTGGAGAGAGCTCAGACCTGCCGCTCAGGATAGGCTGGTAACCTGAAGTGGAGCTAGGCCACCAACTGGGTGTCCCCAGAGGCGTCAAGAGGGTGTGGGAGAACCACCGGGCCAGCAGGGGTGGCACGCATGGACCGGCATCCAGGGGTGGGGAGGAGTAAGATGAATGTGGCCAGGACGTTTATTGCTCACTGCCTTTGACAAATGATGATGGTCAGCAGAATGAATTCACCAGCAAAGAAAACATAACTCACAACTCACAACCCTTTAAGAAGTGCCTTTTTTCTCCCCTAGTGGTGTGGCCATCACCAAGGCAGAGAGATGCAGGCCCCCAAGAGTGGCCTGGGTCAACCAGACTTCCCCATGACTTGCTTCCTGTGATAGGCAGAAGGGTGACCCCCAGTGATATCTAGGTCCTAATCCCTGGAACCTGAAAACATCCCCTTACCTGCTGAAAAGGAATCTGCTGATGCAACTGAACTGAGGCT
This sequence comes from Oreotragus oreotragus, assembly GCA_006410675.1. NCBI lineage: Eukaryota > Metazoa > Chordata > Mammalia > Artiodactyla > Bovidae > Oreotragus > Oreotragus oreotragus. Next base: position 235,833 of record SJYX01004582.1, on the reverse strand, counting down.
TTTGAGATGGGGAGATTACCCTGAATTATCTGGGTGGGCCCTGAATGTCATCACAAGTGTCCTTATAAGAGGGAGGTAGAGGGAGATTTGGCTACAGAAGATGAGAGGGTGATATGAGGCCTGAAGCAGAGATTGGAGTGATGCTTCTTAAAAATGGAGGAAGGGGACTTCCCCGCCGGTCTAGTAGTTAAGACTGCACAGTCCCACTGCAGGGAGTGCAGGTTCAATCCCTGGTCAGGCAACTAAAATCCCACATGCCACATAATAATGGCCAAAAAAATGGAGGAAGGGCCACAGGCCAAGGAGTAAGGCAGCCACTGGAAACTAAAAAAGTAAAGAAGTAGATTCTCCTCTAGAGCCTCCAGGAGGGCCCAGCCCTACTAACACCATGATTTCAACCCAATAAAACTGATTTCCCACTCCTGGCCTCTGGGAAATACTGTAAGAGTATAAATTCATTTTATTTTAAGCCACTAAATGTGTGGCCATTTGTTTCGGCACCAATAGGAAACTGCAAATGTTCCCAAGAATAGGGGATGCCCCAGTGGCAGGGCCTTCTTTTATGGCAGAGAAATTCCTGAAAGACAAAAAGGAGCGTCAGTGCACTTCTGGGCAGATACACCCCAGCCTAAACACTGTGCCTCTTTGCCCAGCGCTGGGAATGTGTGGGGCAGGGGTGGAGGGAGAGAACTGGCGTTTATTGAGCACCATATTTAACCCTCACAGCAGCCTGGTGAGGTAGATGTTATTTGTTCTGGTCATTTGTTCAAGGTCACCGCTCATCCGCAGCAGTTCCCCAGGGAAGTTTGCTCCCACTCCTCTGCCCTGTGTGCCCTTTCCTTACGGATCCTCCACAGTGAGAGATGGGGGGAGCCAGTTGCTGTGGCTACAGTTCCGAGGAGCTCGTTCATTCATTCATTCACTAAAAACTTAGCGAGCACCTCCCAGTTGTTAGGTTCTGTGCTGGAGGAAAAGAAGCAACCTTCTGCTGCAGGCCACTTTCAAGCCAGGAGCAGACTTTTATGACACAAGTCAACCCCACAGCCCACCTCAGGCAAGGACAGTTGGCACAAAGGCTCACTCACAGTCCGCAAGGAGAGTTCTTTTGTTTTCCCAAGAAGGAGCCAAAACTTGGCTTTATTGATGACTTGTCAGAACAAGAAATGCCCCTGTTTTGCACTCAAGGCAACTTCCTGGGGGTGCACATAGGTTTTCACCCCTGCCCACTAGGGGTGAGTTCTGGCTAATAATCAGTTGAGGGATACAGGCTGTGGCCAGTGGATCACACCTGCTGCGCTTGAGCCAGAGTTCACCCAGACTTATTCTATGACTTTAGGCTCGATGGGAGGCCAGCACAGGCCCTAAGACTTGCAGCCGCATCAGCTGCTCTGCCCCTCAGGTGTGGAGCCGGAAGGCTCTGCTGAGTTTTGACTGGATGTTTCTCTCCCTCTTTCGTCCTCTCCCATCAATGGCGCTGACTTTGCGTCCTGTTTGGTCTTCTCCTGTTGGTTGTTTCACATAGGATGTTTTCAGTCTCAAATAACAAAATCCAATCCAAACTGTCTCAAATAATCAAGGTATTTTATTGGCTCCATTCAACTGAAAAAGTCTAGAGGTAGGGCTGGTTTCTAGCGAGGCTTGTTCTAGTGCCTCAAGCAATGCAGCCAGGCCATTTGTTTTCTCTCCATTTCTCAGCTTTGTTTCCTCATCAGACTCTACCCATATGAAGTTCTCTTCTCATGACCCCCTAGAGTGGCTGGCAGTACCCAAAACTGAGTCTGGTTGGCTCTTATGGGCAAGCTAGGGTGACGTTGCCAACTGGGAGCCAGTCGAGGCCAGGAGAATTGTTATGCACTGATGTTTTAGAGCTGATCACACGTTCCCTATACAGCACTGGGAGAGGACTCATAGCTGAGAAGGGGAGAGTGATTCCCCACAGGAAACTGGGGGTGTCATGAAGAAAGGGAAGAGGAGAATGGATGATACTGGAGATCCAAACCAGAAAAAAAAAAAAAGTCTATGAAATGTCTACAAAACTGATAGGATTTTGTTGTTGTTTTGATCTTAAATGAATAAATGTTCTACCCTTCTTAATACTTGCTTAGAGTAAATAATCTTGCGAGGTCTTCCTTAATTTAGTACTTGTAATATCACATACTCCATAACACTCCGATGACCAGATTTCTTTTTCATTAAGGCTATGAGGCTTTTAGAGGCTGACTCTTCCCTCCGTTCACTCTGCATGTCCCTTAAAAGAAGCCGTGCTGAAATATTGCCCTTGATTAATCACAGCCCAATTATCTAGTTTGTGGATTATCAGGGCTCCTCCTTTTTTCTTCCCACATCCTGCCTACCTTTTAGTCAACCTCTGCTCATTAACAAGCCTGCCTGAAAAGATAGGGTAAAAAAAAAAAAAAGAAGAAGAAGAAATGGAAATGGAACTCTAAATCAGCCAGTTCAGCTTCTTACCAACCTGGCAAAGATGTTTGAGGAGGAAGTTGAAAAGAAGTGATGGCATGAGATTTACCTTAAATTTCCAAGATCTGTGATGACTTTGTGAACCCTTCTACCCCTTTGTGAGCCTCTTCCACCCCTTACCCGATCCTTCTTAGAGATATTGAAAACAGCTGAATTCTCCAGAAGAGGCGCATTCCTTAGATACCCAGACATTTCAAATGGCTCCCAAGTATCTCAATAACTTTTTAAACTAAACTTCTTTTTAAATCGAGATGATCGGTTTCTCTCTCTCTCTTTCACTGGAGTGTAGTTTTACAACACACTCACCACTCCTTGTGTGAGCCTCTGCTGTACAGCAAAGTGAATCAGCTATATGTACACATGTATCCCCTCTCTTGTTGGATTTTCTTTGCATTTAGGTCACCATAGAGCACTGAGTAGAGTTCCCTGTGCTATACAGTAGGTTCTCATTAGGTATCTATTTTACATATAGTATCAATAGAGTATAGACATAAACCCCAGTCTCCTAATTCATCCCACCACTGTCCTTTCCCCCTTGGTATTCATGCATTTACTCTCTGTGTGTGTCTCTATTTCTGCCTTGTGAATAGGTTCATCTATACGATTTTTCTAGATTCTACATATATACATTAATATATGATATTTGTTTTTCTCTTTCTGATTGGAGGGAAGACCTGTTGAAAGGATAAAAGCTCAAATCCACTCCCAGATGGAGAATTCAGACCCCACAGCTCAGTTTTCTAGTGTGTGGGGGTCAATAACACTTGCTTAATCTGGTAACCAGAGTAAAGGGGGTCGGGAGCAAGGTGGAGCTAGCAGGCACCCTTTCCAGCAAACCAGAGTCCTTCCATCACCTTCACTAAGCATCTGATCACTATTTCTACCTGCCACCCTCATCTAGCCGATTCCTCCTAATTCTGGAGGGCTGGATAAGGATTGATGACCCCCTCTGGGTTTTCATGTCTCCTTAGCAAATTCAAACAAAAGAGAAAAGGACATCTTTTCTATTTTTTAAAGAACATTCTTTCCCAATATCTAAAAACAAGTCATTTTCCTTTGGACTTATCTTTCTCCTGACCACTCCTGGTGGAACAGACTTCCAATTCTACTACCACTGGAACTGGTAGGAGAGAAGAACCAAGATTAGAAAGACCCGCTCCTTCATGTCATCTTGACAGATTAACCCAGCAGCTTGAGGTTCAGTAGTGAAACTGGGGAAAATGTGTTCAAGTGCAGTCCACGCATCCCACATTCAGCCTGTAAGTCTGGGTAGACAATTGGGGTTGGGGGCTTGTCTCAGTCTATTCAGACTGCTGTAACAAAATAGACCGGTGGTTTATAAACAACAGACAGTTGTTTCTCATAGTCCTGGAGGTTGGAAATTCCAAGATCAAGGTTCCAGCAGATTTGGTGTCTGATGAGGACCCATCCCTGGTTCATAGATGGCTGCTGGTCTTTTCACTATGTCCTCACATGGTCGAAGGGGACAGGAGTTCTTGGGGGGGGGGGGGCCTCTATCTTTCTTTTAATTAAAGAAAATTTAATTAACAAATTTCTACATTCAACATGGTCATGCCATTTTATAAGCATACAAACATTCCGTTCAGTCGCTCAGTCGTGTCCAACTCTTTCTGACCCCATGGACTGCAGCACGCCAGGCCTCCCTGTCCATCACCAACTCCCAGAGTTTACTCAAACTCTTGTCCATAGAGTTGGTGATGCCATCCAACCATCTCATCCTCTATTGTCCCCTTCTCCTGCCCTCAATCTTTCCCAGCATCAGAGTATTTCAAATGAGTCAGTTCTTCATATCAGGTGGCCAAAGTATTAGAGTTTCAGCTTCAGCATCAGTCTTTCCAATGAATATTCAGGACTGATTCCTTTAGGTTTGACTGGTTGGATCTCCTTGCTGTCCAAGGACTCTCAAGAGTCTTCTCCAACACCACAGCTTGAAAGCATCAATTCTTTGGTGCTCAGCTTTCTTTATAGTCCAACTCTCACATCCATACGTGACCACTGGAAAAACTCTTGACTAGACAGAACTTTGTTGGCAAAGTAATGTCTCTGCTTTTTAATATGCTATCTAGGTTGGTCATAACTTTCCTTCCAAGGAGTAAGCGTTTTTTAATTTCATGGCTGCAGTCACCATCTGCAATGATATGGAGTCCAAAAAGTCTGTCACTGGTTCCACTGTTGCCCCATCTNGGCAAAGTAATGTCTCTGCTTTTGAATATGCTATCTAGGTTGGTCAAACTTTCCTTCCAAGGAGTAAGCGTCTTTTAATTTCATGGCTGCAATCACCATCTGCATTGATTTTGGAGCCCCCAAAAATAAAGTCTGACACTGTTTCCCCATCTATTTTCCATGAAGTGACGGGACCAGATGCCATGATCTTCGTTTTCTGAATGTTGAGCTTTAAGCCAGCTTTTTCACTCTCCTCTTTCACTTTCATCAAGAGGCTTTTTAGTTCCTCTTCACTTTCTGCCATAAGGGTGGTGTCATCTGCATATCTGAGGTTATTGATATTTCTCCCGGCAATCTTGATTCCTTAAAACATGGTAAATAAACCCTCATCAGGACCTTTTCTGTCTCCTCTTGAATCTAGGAACTTCTTTAACATGCTCTCATCTTCTCAGGACTAAGTGAAATATAGTGAGTGAATTGTATTTGAAAATTTTGCCAAATAAACAAACATATGGGAAAGGAGAAAAATTTGTGTGACTCTGGAAGAAATAATTTTTCACAAATCCACAAAATATTAAGGGAAATGAGTTTAGGATAAAACCGTTATTAATTTCAGCTTCTTTTAAATCTTCCTCTTTCTTATCTCCAGCACAAAAAAGGAAACCAATTAGATAAATTACTGTGTAGCAAAAATTGTATTCCATGAGTTTTGAAAATGTTTCTCTCCTTTTTTTAGAAAGTAACTTTCCTCTCCTAGAAGATATTGTGACTACTAGGCAGACTTATATATTCACTGGTACTGATGGCTTGCTTTATGATGGTATTGCAAATAAAAGCTTTTAAAGTTCTGTTCATTTATTTTTGACTGCGCTGGGTCTGCATCGGTTCACACGGGCTTTCTCTAGTTGCGGAGAACAGGGGCTACTCTCTAGCTGCCGTGTGCAGGCTTCTCATTGTGGCGGCTTCTGTTGCAGAGCATGGGCTGTAGGACGTCTGGGCTTCCATAGTCGCAGCACACATTAGTCATGGGTTTCCCCAATAGCTCAGACAGTAAAGAATCTGCCTGCACTGCAGGAGACCCAGGTTCAATCCCTGGGTCAGAAAGATCTCCTGGAGAAGGGAATGACAGCCCACTCCAGTATTCCTGCCTGGAGAATTCCAAGGACAGAAGAGCCTGGCAGGCTACAGTCCATGGGGTCGCAGAGAGCTGGACACGACGGAGCGACTGACACTCCTGCTTCTCTTGTTGCAGAGCGCAGGCTCTAGGGCACACGGGCTTCATTAGTTGCAGCACCCGGGCTCAGTAGATGTGGTTCCTGGGCTCTAAAGCATGGCTCAGTAGATGTGGCGCATAGGCTTAGCTACCCCGAAGCATAGAGAATCTTCCCAGAGCAGGGATCTAACTGCACCCCCTACATTGGTAGGCAGGGTCTTAACCACCGGACCACCAAGGAAGTCCCTCAAAGTTTTTCAATATTTATAAACCTGCTAAACTTAAGAGGTGCTGGACTCCATACTGGGCTTCCCTGGTGGCTCAGACGGTAAAGAGTCTGCCTGCAGTGTGGGAGACCTGAGTTTAATCCCTGGGTTGGGAAGATCCCCTAGAGAAGTAAATGGCAATCCACTCCAGTTTTCTTGCCTGGAAAATCCCATGGACGGAGGAGCCTGGCAGGCTACAGTCCACGGGGTCACAAAGAGCCGGACATAGCTGAGAATCCATAATGTTCAGTAAGCAACAGATCCATGTGCAACAATAAAGAACAAAATTGAAATGTAATTCTAAGCACTTCATATAAAACTGAGTGGCTGAAATATTCTTTAAAATATAACAAACTAAATATTATACTGATACAAGCATGAACACAATATACATTTTTTTATCTTTCTTGTCTCTATCATAAGTAAGTAACTTTAAATAGACAAAGACCACCCAAAAGTCCTGTACACAGTTCAAATTTCTCCTTATTTCCTTCTATGTGTGCATGCATGCTAAGTTGCTACAGTCGCGCCCCACTCTTCGCGACCCTATGAACTGTAGCCTGCCAGGCTCCTCTGTCCATGAATTCTCCAGGCAAGAATATCCCCTCCTGGAAATACAGTGTCTTCAAGAAAAGGGGTGAGGGGAGATGAACCTTGGAATACACGCTGACACATAATTTAGAGGTATTCATGACAGAAGAAAGTATTCATTAAAAGCAATGAATTAAAAATTAAACGTATGGCATGCCTCCTTTGGTATGAGAACACATAAAAACAGAAATTCAAAAGTAACTAACTGAGGAAGAAAAACATGGCTAAAATGGTTGGTAACTGAGTTGGGGTGGGGATGGGGCGGGGGACAGAGTCAGGGAGACAAACAGGATGCCAGGAGGTGAGAAATAAGGGTGGGGAGTAGTGGGCAATCTCAAGAGGAACTAACAAGGTCTGTTGCTTATAGTTACCCAGAAAACTTTAAGAACAATAACAGACAAACAAACGGAGCTTAAAGAAACCCAAGAGAAGCTACCCTCGGCTGGCTGGGACCGCACAGCCCCCTGTATCAATGGAGCCTGGGGAGGTGAAGATAATCTCCCACATATTCACACCCAGTGCAACTGCTGACACTTCTGTCTCCCGCTGAATCAACAGATCCTGGTGCAAGGCCACAGGGAGAGGATGAGTGGACTTTGTGCTCCAGGAAGTACATTTCTATCTCTTGAGAAATAGGAACTTCGGCTCTATTCAGGCCAGTGTGCTGGGTTTTCTGGTTTTTTGGTTTGGTTTTGTTTTTTAACTTTTGCTCTTTGGAGCAGCTTTTAAAGTAAATACATGTGAATTTGAGGAAGAACTTCGGTTCCAAGAACTTGCACAGGTCCAGCTATTCAAGCAGTAGTTAAAAAGACAAAGAGTCAATAAAAGGAGATGGTCACCCTCTCTCACAGCTTCACCTCCTAGAGCCCCTCCTCTTCCACCCCCGCCCCCCTAAAACTCCAAGGCACAGAACCACACCTCTGGGTCTGGGTGCCTTCAAGGGGCCACCTTGTAAAACTGTGCTTCAGGCCTTACATTTAATTAACTACACATAGCGTGCACATTACTTTCTTAGCTATTTGAAAAAGCACACTTATGACAAAAGTAATACATACTCAGAGTCAGAGGCAACTGAGCACACACACACACACACAAATACATGCTCACTAAAGAAAAAAATAGAGAAGAGCACTGAAAGGCAAAAAAAAAAAAAAAATTACCCTCACTCTTATCACTTTGATATGATATTATGGTTTTAATATCATCTGCTGTTTGCAAGTCTTTTTGTATTACAAGGGCAATGAAGAATTTTCTACTATTCATGTGGTTCCACCATATGCTTATTATTTCAGACGTATCAGAAAACTTCTAAAGCATTTGTGAGTGTGGATAGGCTGGCCAGGTTGGGAAACTAAGGAATGAAAGTTGAAACCTTCTTCCCCAATAAGTACCAGGGAAACTGGTGCAACTGGGCTTTCACATGGAGGTAAATGCTTCACATGTCACAGTTCAGGGTTTGGGTGTAAGTATGCAACACACAATTGCATCAGCTGAAAAAGGAAGGCGGCAAGGCCTCTTCCCAAGAGTATAATTCACATACCATCCCTCTGCTGGCTTGGTTACTGAAAGGAGAAAACGTGTGTGTGTAGAGTGAGAGACAAAGAGATGGTGCACGCATATATGTGTGTTGATATATATTTCTCCCCATGGTACTTGTACCATAGTTGCTGCCTCTTGCACTGCACTGTTGGAACTTTCCATTAGAGTTGTATTTAATGTCATTTTATATGCTATCATGCAACTCCCTTGTTCAGAAACCTTCCATGGTTTCCCAAAGTCTGCTGGAAAAAGTTGCATCTACTTGGCATTGCACTTCCCCACCCCCGTGCAGCCTCAGCTGACCTTAGTTAGCTTGCCTTACACCACACCTGAGTGTTCCACACATCCCACCCCAGGTCCCTGGGCCCCTCTGCAGACTCCAAAACGCAGTGTGGAGCCTCCCTCTAACTCCAGTAATGAAGTTATAGCACTGTTATCACCTCCTCCATGAAGATTTTTGGGAATTTCCTGACCAATGTGATTTCTTTTGCAAACCTTTAAGCTCCTTGAAGACAGGGCCCAAACCATGCAAGAATACTCATAGCTTTTGAATGAAGCAATTTACCTTTTTATCCTTTTAGGGCCCATATCATGATTCTTTTCTAAATTTTACTCATTATTTTCTACACTGTGTAATAATTAAGCAAATATAATTATTATCTCAAATCCCTTGAATATAGAGATCATATATATTTTTCTAACTCTTCTACACCCACCTCAGATCATGAATGTTCAACCAATACTTACCAAGCTAACGTCCATCCAGGATTTAAAAGCCAGTAAAATCTCCATAATGCAAAGGAGAGGATTGGAAACATAGCCTCATCCCAAAACAAGCTGAAAAACGGGAAGCAGTTGCTCTTACTTTGTGTGTCTCCCATTCTCTAATCTCTGCCTCCTAGAACAGAGAAAGCTAGACAGTCCCCAAAATAAAAATAAGTTACATTCTACACTTTTATATGTGTAGGTCACTGATTTGGAAAATACAATGGATTTCCTTTTGAAATAGTATTATAGGGACTTTCCTGGTGGTCCAGTGGCTAGGATTCCATCTTCCCAATGCACAGAGCCCAAGTTCAGTCCCTGGTTGCAGAAGTATATGCCACATGCCGCAACTAAGCATTCACATGCTACAATTAAAGATCTCACACGTCACAACTAAGACTTGATGCAGTCAAATAAATAAATATTTTGAAAGGAGGAAATCATATGATAAATAATGTTTAAGACCCCCAATAAGTCTCCCAAAGCCAAGTTCAACTCTCAGTGAAGCAAGAAAAAGTAGGGAAATTACTTACATATTTTACTAGTACAATAACTAATAAAAACAACCAAATATAAGTGATTATTTTGAGCTTGAATAATCATGATTCAAGGAAAGTAGATTTAAATATATGAAATGGATGATCTATCAAATCATTCTCTCCTGGTTGCTGACACTCACCAGTCTTTTGGGAAATGAAGATGTGGTCCAAGGACCTAGGTCTTGATCTTGATTCCCAAGTCTGGCCTCAATTCTGAGTAATTTCAAGATCCACATGGAACCATGTTTAATATCCCATTCATTCTTTCCCTCTTCTCCTCATTTCCAGGTATATCCTCCACCCATTTCTCACCCTCCACTCCCACAGGCACACCCTGACCCATGCTATACCCAGATGGGCTGCAGTCCATGGGGTCGCTAACAGTCGGACAGACTGAGCGACTTCACTTTCACTTTTCTCTTTCATGCGTTGGAGAAGGAAATGGCAACCCACTCCAGTATTCTTGCCTGGAGAATCCCAGGGACGGGCGAGCCTGGTGGGCTGCCGTCTATGGGGTCACACAGAGTCGGACACGACTGAAGTGACTTAGCAGCAGCAGCAGCAACAATTTTAAATGTTAAACTNATTGGAGAAGGAAATGGCAACCCACTCCAGTATTCTTGCCTGGAGAATCCCAGGGACGGGCGAGCCTGGTGGGCTGCCGTCTATGGGGTCACACAGAGTCGGACACGACTGAAGTGACTTAGCAGCAGCAGCAGCAACAATTTTAAATGTTAAACTCACATATCCCCACTCTCTGGCTACTTACCACCTAACCTTCCAGACTTCATTATTCCCAACACATCCACTCTTCAACTTATTTGAAATGTTCAGTTCACTGATCCTTTGAGCAGATCTCCAGAGTCTCCTCCTGTTTTATCTCTCCAACTTAGATTCCAAGATCCAACATTTCAACTATTTTTGTACTGCTACTGCTGCTGCTAAGTCACTTCAGTCATGTCCGACTCTGTGTGACCCCATAGATGGCAGCCCACCAGGCTCCACTGTCCCTGGGATTCTCCAGGCAAGAACACTGGAGTCGGTTGCCATTTCCTTCTCCAATGCAGGAAAGTGAAAAGTGAAAGTGAAGTCGCTCAATTGTGTCTGACTCTTTGTGACCCCATAGACTGCAGCCCACCAGGCTTCTCTGTCCATGGAATTTTCCAGGCAAGAGTACTGGAGTGGGTTGCCATTGGTACTACTGTCCTTCAGTTATATTGTTTTGACAAACATAATCCAGGACAATTTCAATTGTCCACCTACACAAGAAATGCTGAGAGTTCCTGGGGTGGGAGTCCAGGACATATGGACAAGTTTGATCTTCATTAAAAGTCATGGTCACCTAACTCAACCTCGTATTTCCTGGCATTTCTAAATTGGATGGTTGGATGGATAATATCGTGAAAACTTGTTGAGATGCTAAAGAGAAACTTTGCGACCTTTGCAATGCTTTCAAGATGAGTGACCCTTAGTTTAACATTTCAATTTTACTTAAAAACATGTGGATTTGCAATTTTGAGAGAGAAAAAAGTTGGAGGCATCACAACTTCTGGTTTCAAAGTATATTACAAAGCTATAGTAATCAAAACAATATGGTACTGGCATAAAAACAGATATATAGAACCATGGAACAGAATTGAAAAGCCAGAAATAAATTCACAATACACAGTCAAGTAATATTTGACAAAGGAGTCAAGTACACTCAGTGGAGAAAGTACAGTCTCTTAAATAAAAGTATTAGAAAAGCTGGATACATACATGCAAAAGAATAGCCTGGCCTCCTATTTTATATCCCTCACAAAAGTTAACTCTACATGGATTAAAGACTTAAATATAAGACATGAAAACATCAAACTACTAGAAGGGAAAAACTCCCTGACATTGTTCTTGGCAACGATTTTTTTGGCTATGACATCAAAAGCACAAGCAAAAAAAGAAAAAATTTACAAGAAGGATTGCACCAAACTAAAAAGATTCCCACACCGAAGGAAGCAATGAACAAAATGAAAAAGCAACCTATAGAAGGGAGGAAAACATTTGCAAACTATCTATTTGATAATGGGTTAATATCCAAATTATATAAGGAATTCACATAACTCAATGGCAAAAAAATAAAAAACAAAAAATAAATTTTAAAGTTGGCAAAGCACTTGAATAAACATTTTTTCAAAAAGGAAACACAAATAGCCAACAAGTGCATGAAAAGCTGCTCAACATCACTAATCATAGGGGAAATACAAATCAAAACCACAATGAGTATCACCTCACACCTGTCAGAATGGTTATTATAAAAAAACACAAGAACAACAAGTGTTGGTGAGGACTGGAGAGAAGAGAACCCTTGTATACTGTTCAGGAGGATGTAAATTGACACAACCACGATGAAAAACAGTGTGGGAATTTCTCAGAAAGCTAAAGATAGAACTACCATATTATTCAGTAATCTTACTTTTGGGTAGACATCCAAGGGAAATGAAATCACTTTCTCAAAGAGAGATTTGTACTCCCACGTTCGTGGCATCATTATTTATAATAGGCAAGATACAGAAACGACTTAAGTATCCATCAGTAGATGCATGGGTAAAGAAAATGTGATACACACACACACACACACACTAGAATATCACTCAGCCCTTTAAAAGAAGGAAATTCGGGGGACATTACTACTGGTCCAGTGGTTGGAAGTCTGCCTTGCAATGCAGGAGACACAGGTTCAATCCCTGGTCAGGAAACTGGGATCCCACATCCCTCAGAGCAACTAAGCCCATGTACCGCAACTGGAGAGTCTATCTGACACAGCGGGGGATCCCACATAACACAGAGAAGATCCTGTGTGCTGCAACTAGGACCCCATGCAGGCGGAAAAAAAAGGAAATTCTGCCTTTTGCAACAACATGGATGGATTCCGAGGGCCTTATGCTAAGCAAAATGTCAGACAGAGAAAGACAAATACCGTATGATCTCACTTACACATGAAATCTGAAAAAGCCAAACTCATAAAAACAGTAGAGCCGTGGTTTCCTGGAGCTGGGAGATGGCGGAAATGGAGAGATGCTGGTCAAAGGATAGAAACTTCCAGCTCTAAGATGAAGAAGGTCTGGGGACTGAAGGTACAGCATGGTGTAGACAATAAACAAATTGTATTCCATACTCCTTGGAAGAAAAGTTATGATTAACCTAGATAGCATATTCAAAAGCAGAGACATTACTTTGCCAACTAAGGTCCGTCTAGTCAAGGCTATGGTTTTTCCTGTGGTCATGTATGGATGTGAGAGTTGGACTGTGAAGAAGGCTGAGCGCCGAAGAGTTGATGCTTTTGGACTGTGGTGTTGGAGAAGACTCTTGAGAGTCCCTTGGACTGCAAGGAGATCCAACCAGTCCATTCTGAAGGAGATCAGCCCTAGGATTTCTTTGGAAGGAATGATGCTAAAGCTGAAACTCCGGTACTTTGGCCACCTCATGCGAAGAGTTGACTCATTGGAAAAGACTCTGATGCTGGGAGGGATTAGGGACAGGAGGAGAAGGGGACGACAGAGGATGAGATGGCTCTTTGGCATCACTGACTCGATGGATGTGAATCTGAGTGAACTCCGGGAGTTGGTGATGGACAGGGAGGCCTGGGGTGCCGCGATTCATGGGGTCGCAAAGAGTCAGACACGACTGAGCGACTGAACTGAACTGATTCTATACTTAAAAGTTGTTAAGAGTAAGTTTTAAATGTTATCACCATCACCACCACGCCCCCTAAAAAAAGTGTGAAAGGATGGAGGTGTTAACTAACTTAGTGTAATTGTTGTCACATTTTGCAATATACATGTCTATCTTATCACCATACTGTACATCTTAAACTTACATTTGTTATAAACCAATAACATCTCAATTAAGCTGGAATAAAAAGAAACAAGAAAGAAAACGTTTTACTTTAGGGTAGATGTGTCTGTGTTGCTCATAATTTCACAAGCACATGACACTTTTCTGCCTTCATAATTTGGTCCATCATCACACAAGGAGAAGAACTTTCCTGGGAGGAACATGGAAAAGCTCTGAAAGAGAGTGGAGGAGGAAGAAAGAATCTCAGGAATATGTGTTTGTGTGTCAGAAAGAGATTGCCTGAAACAGAACTGTGATACAAGCCCTGAAAGAGAAAGTAGAGGTTTACAGTGGCTTGCATCCATTAGGTTCTGAATCAGTCTCAACATAGTGTTATTGTTTAGCTGTCATCCATTAATCAACAAATACTTTTGGAAAACTTGTATTTGCCAGAAACTGTTCCAGAAGTTTGGGAAACAGAAGTGAAGAAGACAATGTCCTTGCTCTCATGGATCCCAGGTTCTAATGGGGAAAAAGTTGGGTTGTTCTTTTGTTTGTTTGAAGCAAGGACAGCTAGACATCAAATGAGGAAAGGGGGAATATTTTAGATTGTGTGGTCATTCCTAAAGGGGTTATATTTGAGCTGAAAACTAATATTGAAGAAAGAGCTATCTGTATGGAAATCTGAAACCATGCCTTTTCCTTATTAATACAAGACGGGTGCATAGCTTCAAGCATTACATCCTCACATAATTTCCAAAGTAGGTCTGATGGTTTATCCATGTCATCCATTAATCAACAAATACTTTTGGAAAACTTGTATTTGCCAGAAACTGTTCCAGAAGTTTGGGAAACAGAAGTGAAGAAGACAATGTCCTTGCTCTCATGGATCCCAGGTTCTAATGGGGAAAAAGTTGGGTTGTTCTTTTGTTTGTTTGAAGCAAGGACAGCTAGACATCAAATGAGGAAAGGGGGAATATTTTAGATTGTGTGGTCATTCCTAAAGGGGTTATATTTGAGCTGAAAACTAATATTGAAGAAAGAGCTATCTGTATGGAAATCTGAAACCATGCCTTTTCCTTATTAATACAAGACGGGTGCATAGCTTCAAGCATTACATCCTCACATAATTTCCAAAGTAGGTCTGATGGTTTATCCCTGCAAGAGTTTCCTTTCATCAGGAAGAAACATACTTCCCATAAGCCCCAGGACGCTTCCCTTCAGGTCTCACTGGTGGCTAGAACAAGGTCACATGTCTACTCTCCGAACGGTCACTCTCCCAAAAGACAGCGATGATTGGCTGGGAGCAAGGATGCTGTGGCTAGGGAGGGGTATCCTTCCCTGAGCACATGCTGCCTCAAACCTAAACCAAACTGGCCTGCTGTCCTCAAAGAGCAACAGTGAAGTAGCTACTGTAAGGACCTCGCACAAGATATTTCATTTACCTAGGATTTATGGGTTCATCCAGCCCCTCAGCTTGTGTAAGTCATTGTGCTAGTGTTAGGAATAAAAAGAAGACTGAGACACCACTTGTACCATCTCACTCTACTTCCCTTCCCCTCCCCCTTACTATTTCAGAGGTACATGGCCACTTGCCACCCTGAAGCCCCCTCTCATCTTTTCAGCCTGAATGCCTTCTCAATTCATGCCTCACATTTACTCATTTTACAGATATTCATCGAGCATCTGAGTCATTGGGATACAATTTTGCTAAAAAGACACGGCCCATGCCCTCACAGAGTTTCTAGTTCAGTGCTGTAAAGAGTTAAATAGTCAATTACAAGAAAGAATAAAAAGTGTTAACAAGAGGTGAAGCCTGGGTGCTCTCAGAACCCTAAGGAGCCACCTCCGCTTGTCCAAAGGAATGGCAGGAAGAAAAGACATGCTATTGAAAATGTCATTTAATATTTATCTATTAAATAACAAATTTAACTAAATAACTTTTAAAAATATTAAATTTAATATTTATTTAGAGGATGAATAGAAATTTAGGGAAATGAGAGTGGAGGTAAGGAGTCTGGGAGAAGCTGAGGCTAGTCCATCTAGAAAAAAATGAGCATGTGCAAAGGGCCAGAGGTGGAGAGAGAGAGCTGGAAGAAAAGAAAGTGTTGGAGAAAAGAGTGGAAGGGGAGAACAGGGAGAAATGAGTTTACAATAATAAGTGGAGGCCAGGTCAACATGGAAGCTAAACTCAAGATTTTATCAGCAGAGAAGCCACTGAAGGGTTTGACATGTTTAGGTTTGCCTTTTAGAAAAAGGCAGTCTTAATCCTTTGCTCCAATCCCTAACTTAATGTTCAGCCACGCTGCAAACAGGATGACCAACAAGACACTGTGGAATGGGTTGGACCGGGTGGTAGCCAAGGAGTGGGTGGGGACTGAGGAGGTCTGGGATTGAGTGAACCGCAGGGCTGTGACCAGCAAGGGAGGAGAGGAGTTAAGGATGACTTCAGGCAGCTCTGGTTTGGGCACCTGGAGAGATGGTGGTGTCCGTCACTGGATGGATTTTTGTGCAAGTTGTGTTTGAGCAGCCTCCCACAGGGCACTGAACATGGTGTGTTCATTAATTAATCTTTTTTACAACTTTTCTCTTCCCTCCTGCATTTTTCACATCAAAGACACTTATCTTGAATAACGCTGTTTTTCAGATAGTCTTACTTCACTCTTCAGGTTTTCATCATTCTGTGTCCCTTGAGTGAAGCCTGTGTTTTTTGAGTCTCAACTATGAGCCAGGCATGGAAATGCAAAACAATTTCATCAGTCGTCACTAATACAAATCTAAGGCATCCGATCAGACTTTTAATGATGTCAATGATCAATAAGTTGCGATTAGTAACTAACACAAATCCAACTTTTTTCCTTGCACGTGTCTTTATTCCCTAAGAAAAACAAAACAAAAACCCTCATCCTTTTACATTTTAAAGATTAATTTTATGGGACAGTAGGATGGCACATAAACTGGGGTCAGTTCTGGGTGTTTTCCACGTGGTCTTTTATGTATATGTCTTTTTTTTTTTTTNGATATTGAATATAGTTCCCTGTACCATACGGTAGGCCTTATTGTTCATCCATTCTGTGTATACCAGTTTGCATCTGCTAACCCCGATCCATCCATCTCCTACTCCCCTCCCCTTGACAACCACAAGTCTGTTCTCAATGTCTGTGATTCTGTTTGTTTCATAGATAGATCCATGAATTTGTGGCATATTTTTGATTCTACATATAAGTCATACCAGATGGTATTTGTCTTTCTCTTTCTGACTTGTTTCACTTAGTATGATAATCTCAAGGTCCATCCATGTTGCTGCAAATGGCATTACATCCTTCTTTTTATGGCTGAGTAGTAGTCCATTGTGTATATGTATTGTATCTTCTTTATCCATTCCTCTGTTGATGGACACTTAGGTTGTTACCATGTCCTGGCTATTGTGACTAGTGCTGCTATGAAATAAGGGTGCATGTATTTTTTTTAATTGTAGTTTTGTCTGGATATACGCTCAGGAGTGTGATTGCTGGTTCATATGGTAATTCTATTTTTAGTTTTCTGAGATGGGTTAAATGTGAGTTCTGGCTCAGTCACTAGTGGTCTTAGGTGAGTTGTTTAATCTCTCCTTGCCTCAGTTTCTTTACAGGTATAATAGGAAGAATAATAGTACGTACTTCGTGGGACTATTTTAAGGATCAAACGAGTTAATCCATGTAAAGTGCTTAGTAAAATGTCTGGCACAGAGCGAGCAACTGGAGAAATGGCATCTGTTGCTTTTACTGCTGTATTCGCTCCACACTCCCAGGGTCTGCTTCCCAGCAGAGAGCAAGCATAAACAGTAACGTGCTCCCAATCCAGTTAGAAATCACACTCAGATGATTCATGGTTATCTCAAAACCTGTACCTCCTTTTTTCCAGCCCATCTCTAATATGGCCATAGAAGTCTAAGAGGGAGCAGTAAAAGAGGAAAGAAAATGGACTTGGGAGCAGGAAATTCACATCCCAGTCCTGGTTCTCTTGCTGGATAAATCACCTCACCATTCTGGTCCTCAAACTCTTCATGGATCAAGAGATGGTGGTTGACCAGATGACTGCAGAGATCTTTCCCACTCTAAGATGTCATGGCTTGCTTTGTGAATTAGAATTGGAGTATGAGGTGTGTGTGCCTGGTCACTGGTGCCTAAATCTGCATCACTGATTTCCAGGAAGATTAACACAAAAGGAGTTAATGTTTTCTCCGAGTCAAAACACCCAATACGTCCCCACCTGCCATAAGAACATATTTTCAACTCACCGTTGTTGCCCTCCCAATAGCTGAATTCTAAATTAGAGGCTTTTATAGCTCAAGAATGAATCCATAAATATGTCTCCTAGGTAACATCTTGTTAGCTTCATTGCTCAAAGCCCTTGAAAATAATAGAACTGCATTTCTTTTTAAAAATAGTAACTCAGACATCTCATTTAGGCCTCCCACCCAATTAGTCTGAATTAGTAAACTGTGTTCATTTCTGTCCAGATGAGAACNTGTCTCCTAGGTAACATCTTGTTAGCTTCATTGCTCAAAGCCCTTGAAAATAATAGAACTGCATTTCTTTTTAAAAATAGTAACTCAGACATCTCATTTAGGCCTCCCACCCAATTAGTCTGAATTAGTAAACTGTGTTCATTTCTGTCCAGATGAGAACATTGAATGCAAACATTGGATGAATACATTGTATTCATCCATAAGAAATACATATAAAATGTGATTTCCCAGCACCTAGGATTGTTCTTACCTAGTTCTATTTTTTTTTAGAGGTGGTTATAACATGTACATCCTTCTTGCTATTAAAAATTAATATCTCAACCCATATAGTCACTCAGAAATAACAGCCAGAGCAACATCTCAATTTAATCCTTGTCCTGACAAGAACCATCTCCCTCCTGCAGAGTCTGAGGAGAATTTTCTCTCCCTTTCTTTTTCCCCATTCTTCTAGAAAGGATGGCTCTCTAAAGCCATTTCTCCAACCACCTGTGTACCAGCTGTACTGCTCTTGCTGAATGTCAGAACATCCCAGCCCAGTGAAGAGGGGAGGTGGGGCAGAGCTGTGTGGCCTGAAGGACTTGGCAGAACAAAGCCCCACTAAGCAGGGCCCCGTGTTTTCACTTTGTTTTCACTGACATAAATGCCCAGTGAAATGCTCTGGGAAGCCCAGCCCAGGCCTGTGTCAGAAAGACTTTCCTGGAGTTTGAACACATACCACAGGCTCAAAAGACCACCAGTCTCATCCAACCAGTAGAACAGTGTTTCCCAAGCCTTGGAGAGAGCTCAGACCTGCCGCTCAGGATAGGCTGGTAACCTGAAGTGGAGCTAGGCCACCAACTGGGTGTCCCCAGAGGCGTCAAGAGGGTGTGGGAGAGCCACCGGGCCAGCAGGGGTGGCACGCATGGACCGGCATCCAGGGGTGGGGAGGAGTAAGATGAATGTGGCCAGGACGTTTATTGCTCACTGCCTTTGACAAATGATGATGGTCAGCAGAATGAATTCACCAGCAAAGAAAACATAACTCACAACTCACAACCCTTTAAGAAGTGCCTTTTTTCTCCCCTAGTGGTGTGGCCGTCACCAAGGCAGAGAGATGCAGGCCCCCAAGAGTGGCCTGGGTCAACCAGACTTCCCCATGACTTGCTTCCTGTGATAGGCAGAAGGGTGACCCCCAGTGATATCTAGGTCCTAATCCCTGGAACCTGAAAACATCCCCTTACCTGCTGAAAAGGAATCTGCTGATGCAACTGAACTGAGGCTTTTGAGATGGGGAGATTACCCTGAATTATCTGGGTGGGCCCTGAATGTCATCACAAGTGTCCTTATAAGAGGGAGGTAGAGGGAGATTTGGCTACAGAAGATGAGAGGGTGATATGAGGCCTGAAGCAGAGATTGGAGTGATGCTTCTTGAAAATGGAGGAAGGGGACTTCCCCGCCGGTCTAGTAGTTAAGACTGCACAGTCCCACTGCAGGGAGTGCAGGTTCAATCCCTGGTCAGGCAACTAAAATCCCACATGCCACATAATAATGGCCAAAAAAATGGAGGAAGGGCCACAGGCCAAGGAGTAAGGCAGCCACTGGAAACTAAAAAAGTAAAGAAGTAGATTCTCCTCTAGAGCCTCCAGGAGGGCCCAGCCCTACTAACACCATGATTTCAACCCAATAAAACTGATTTCCCACTCCTGGCCTCTGGGAAATACTGTAAGAGTATAAATTCATTTTATTTTAAGCCACTAAATGTGTGGCCATTTGTTTCGGCACCAATAGGAAACTGCAAATGTTCCCAAGAATAGGGGATGCCCCAGTGGCAGGGCCTTCTTTTATGGCAGAGAAATTCCTGAAAGACAAAAAGGAGCGTCAGTGCACTTCTGGGCAGATACACCCCAGCCTAAACACTGTGCCTCTTTGCCCAGCGCTGGGAATGTGTGGGGCAGGGGTGGAGGGAGAGAACTGGCGTTTATTGAGCACCATATTTAACCCTCACAGCAGCCTGGTGAGGTAGATGTTATTTGTTCTGGTCATTTGTTCAAGGTCACCGCTCATCCGCAGCAGTTCCCCAGGGAAGTTTGCTCCCACTCCTCTGCCCTGTGTGCCCTTTCCTTACGGATCCTCCACAGTGAGAGATGGGGGGAGCCAGTTGCTGTGGCTACAGTTCCGAGGAGCTCGTTCATTCATTCATTCACTAAAAACTTAGCGAGCACCTCCCAGTTGTTAGGTTCTGTGCTGGAGGAAAAGAAGCAACCTTCTGCTGCAGGCCACTTTCAAGCCAGGAGCAGACTTTTATGACACAAGTCAACCCCACAGCCCACCTCAGGCAAGGACAGTTGGCACAAAGGCTCACTCACAGTCCGCAAGGAGAGTTCTTTTGTTTTCCCAACAAGGAGCCAAAACTTGGCTTTATTGATGACTTGTCAGAACAAGAAATGCCCCTGTTTTGCACTCAAGGCAACTTCCTGGGGGTGCACATAGGTTTTCACCCCTGCCCACTAGGGGTGAGTTCTGGCTAATAATCAGTTGAGGGATACAGGCTGTGGCCAGTGGATCACACCTGCTGCGCTTGAGCCAGAGTTCACCCAGACTTATTCTATGACTTTAGGCTCGATGGGAGGCCAGCACAGGCCCTAAGACTTGCAGCCGCATCAGCTGCTCTGCCCCTCAGGTGTGGAGCCGGAAGGCTCTGCTGAGTTTTGACTGGATGTTTCTCTCCCTCTTTCGTCCTCTCCCATCAATGGCGCTGACTTTGCGTCCTGTTTGGTCTTCTCCTGTTGGTTGTTTCACATAGGATGTTTTCAGTCTCAAATAACAAAATCCAATCCAAACTGTCTCAAATAATCAAGGTATTTTATTGGCTCCATTCAACTGAAAAAGTCTAGAGGTAGGGCTGGTTTCTAGCGAGGCTTGTTCTAGTGCCTCAAGCAATGCAGCCAGGCCATTTGTTTTCTCTCCATTTCTCAGCTTTGTTTCCTCATCAGACTCTACCCATATGAAGTTCTCTTCTCATGACCCCCTAGAGTGGCTGGCAGTACCCAAAACTGAGTCTGGTTGGCTCTTATGGGCAAGCTAGGGTGACGTTGCCAACTGGGAGCCAGTCGAGGCCAGGAGAATTGTTATGCACTGATGTTTTAGAGCTGATCACACGTTCCCTATACAGCACTGGGAGAGGACTCATAGCTGAGAAGGGGAGAGTGATTCCCCACAGGAAACTGGGGGTGTCATGAAGAAAGGGAAGAGGAGAATGGATGATACTGGAGATCCAAACCAGAAAAAAAAAAAAAGTCTATGAAATGTCTACAAAACTGATAGGATTTTGTTGTTGTTTTGATCTTAAATGAATAAATGTTCTACCCTTCTTAATACTTGCTTAGAGTAAATAATCTTGCGAGGTCTTCCTTAATTTAGTACTTGTAATATCACATACTCCATAACACTCCGATGACCAGATTTCTTTTTCATTAAGGCTATGAGGCTTTTAGAGGCTGACTCTTCCCTCCGTTCACTCTGCATGTCCCTTAAAAGAAGCCGTGCTGAAATATTGCCCTTGATTAATCACAGCCCAATTATCTAGTTTGTGGATTATCAGGGCTCCTCCTTTTTTCTTCCCACATCCTGCCTACCTTTTAGTCAACCTCTGCTCATTAACAAGCCTGCCTGAAAAGATAGGGTAAAAAAAAAAAAAAGAAGAAGAAGAAGAAATGGAAATGGAACTCTAAATCAGCCAGTTCAGCTTCTTACCAACCTGGCAAAGATGTTTGAGGAGGAAGTTGAAAAGAAGTGATGGCATGAGATTTACCTTAAATTTCCAAGATCTGTGATGACTTTGTGAACCCTTCTACCCCTTTGTGAGCCTCTTCCACCCCTTACCCGATCCTTCTTAGAGATATTGAAAACAGCTGAATTCTCCAGAAGAGGCGCATTCCTTAGATACCCAGACATTTCAAATGGCTCCCAAGTATCTCAATAACTTTTTAAACTAAACTTCTTTTTAAATCGAGATGATCGGTTTCTCTCTCTCTCTTTCACTGGAGTGTAGTTTTACAACACACTCACCACTCCTTGTGTGAGCCTCTGCTGTACAGCAAAGTGAATCAGCTATATGTACACATGTATCCCCTCTCTTGTTGGATTTTCTTTGCATTTAGGTCACCATAGAGCACTGAGTAGAGTTCCCTGTGCTATACAGTAGGTTCTCATTAGGTATCTATTTTACATATAGTATCAATAGAGTATAGACATAAACCCCAGTCTCCTAATTCATCCCACCACTGTCCTTTCCCCCTTGGTATTCATGCATTTACTCTCTGTGTGTGTCTCTATTTCTGCCTTGTGAATAGGTTCATCTATACGATTTTTCTAGATTCTACATATATACATTAATATATGATATTTGTTTTTCTCTTTCTGATTGGAGGGAAGACCTGTTGAAAGGATAAAAGCTCAAATCCACTCCCAGATGGAGAATTCAGACCCCACAGCTCAGTTTTCTAGTGTGTGGGGGTCAATAACACTTGCTTAATCTGGTAACCAGAGTAAAGGGGGTCGGGAGCAAGGTGGAGCTAGCAGGCACCCTTTCCAGCAAACCAGAGTCCTTCCATCACCTTCACTAAGCATCTGATCACTATTTCTACCTGCCACCCTCATCTAGCCGATTCCTCCTAATTCTGGAGGGCTGGATAAGGATTGATGACCCCCTCTGGGTTTTCATGTCTCCTTAGCAAATTCAAACAAAAGAGAAAAGGACATCTTTTCTATTTTTTAAAGAACATTCTTTCCCAATATCTAAAAACAAGTCATTTTCCTTTGGACTTATCTTTCTCCTGACCACTCCTGGTGGAACAGACTTCCAATTCTACTACCACTGGAACTGGTAGGAGAGAAGAACCAAGATTAGAAAGACCCGCTCCTTCATGTCATCTTGACAGATTAACCCAGCAGCTTGAGGTTCAGTAGTGAAACTGGGGAAAATGTGTTCAAGTGCAGTCCACGCATCCCACATTCAGCCTGTAAGTCTGGGTAGACAATTGGGGTTGGGGGCTTGTCTCAGTCTATTCAGACTGCTGTAACAAAATAGACCGGTGGTTTATAAACAACAGACAGTTGTTTCTCATAGTCCTGGAGGTTGGAAATTCCAAGATCAA
>SJYX01004582.1:151118-203437 GCA_006410675.1 Oreotragus oreotragus | reverse complement strand
GTTCAGTTCAGTCGCTCAGTCACGTCCGACTCTGCGACCCCATAAATCACAGCATGTCAGGCCTCCCTGTTCATCACCATCTCCCGGAGTTCACTCAGACTCACGTCCATCGAGTCCGTGATGCCATCCAGCCATCTCATCCTCTGTCGTCCCCTTCTCCTCCTGCCCCCAATCCCTCCCAGCATCAGAGTCTTTTCCAATGAGTCAACTCTTCGCATGAGGTGGCCAAAGTACTGGAGTTTCAGCTTTAGCATCATTCCTTCCAAAGAAATCCCAGGGCTGATCTCCTTCAGAATGGACTGGTTGGATCTCCTTGCAGTCCAAGGGACTCTCAAGAGTCTTCTCCAACACCACAGTTCAAAAGCATCAATTCTTTGGCACTCAGCCTTCTTCACAGTCCAACTCTCACATCCATACATGACCACAGGAAAAACCATAGCCTTGACTAGACGGACCTTAGTCGGCAAAGTAATGTCTCTGGTTTTGAATATACTATCTATATGCACATATATTTAATATATTTTTCTGAGTCTTTTGAAAGTAAATACATACATATGAAAGTGAAAGTGAAAGTCACTCAGTTGTGTCTCTTTGTGACCCCATGGACGCAAGAGCCCCCTGCCTGCCAGGTTCCTCTGTCCATGGAATTCTCCAGGCCAGAATACTGAAGTGGGTTACCATGCCCTCTTCCCAGGGATCTTCCCCTCTCAGGGATCAAACCCATGTATCCTGCATCTCTTGCATTGCAGGTGAATTCTTTACCGCTGAGCCACTGGAGAAGCCTGAATACATACATATATCACAGCCTTTTACCTCTAAATATATTAGTGTATATTTACTCAGAAAGCTTCTCTTACATAACCATAGTATATTATCAACTTCAGTAAATTTAACATTGACACAATTCTTTCCCCAGCTGACCCAACAATGTCCTTTTTAGCACTTCCTCCCCCCACCAAACTGGGTGGGTGTATAAGCTGTCCTTTGTTCTTGGGTTCTCAGGGGCTGTGGCCCCAGGGGTGAGGTGAGGTCTAGGTAGAAGGGAATGGTTTCCTCCATCAGCACCCACTTAAGCCACACGTCAGTTGCCAACGGCCCTGGCTCCCAAGGACAAGGCAGGATGCAGGTCTACATAGGAGGCTGAGTACAGGTCAAAGAGCAGACTTGGGTAGATGTCAGCCAGGCTAACTTCCACGTGGGCTAAGCTCATGGCATATGTATTAGAAGAATTCCTTGTTAATTTCCTTCTCAGTTTTACACAAGAAAAAACACTTGTGAGTCTTCTAAGGCTTTTAAGCAGAGTAAACAGTACCTGACTTTGGCTCTACATTCTCTCTGGGCCAAGGATGCATTTTTGAGCCTGTGATAATACATCTATGTCAATGAAAATGAATCATTTATGGAATCCAATGCCATCTCAAGGACTTTATCTCTTGCTTAAAGGAGATTCCATTGAAGCTTTTTTGGGGTGGTGTTATGTTTCTCTTCATGTTCCCACAGTCTCTGGCCCAAGAGGGATGCATACGGTTTTCATCCTTTTCGAGGCTGTTTACTTCCTGGATTGGCTATTTCTAACTCTGAGACAGAACACACCTGGTGCTAAATCAACTATAAACACAAAATCAGTCTGAGAGGGAGGCACTTACAGGGGAGTTTCTGACCAGAATACTTTTACTAGGGTTCTTTGGCAACACAAAACTTTGTTCTCCTTAATAATTGTCTTTATGGGTCTTGGCAGTTCCCATAATTCCACTCTGGTATTCATCTTTTTACCAGATGAAAATTATACAGCCATTTTGTGTTTCCTATTTTGTGCTGGTTGCCAGAAATCCCAGAACTACGTTCAGTATTCAATTACAACAAATATATCAGCATAGATTTTTCTTATATTTATATTTCCATTTACCATATATGTGTTATGGTTTATGTTTCTTAAATATGTATGTATGTATAAATAGTAAATGGAGAATATGTATGATATATACACATAGCATTTACTATTTTTCTGTGTGTCTTTATGTACGACTGTCTATTTACTATGGTTTTATTGTACGTATGTCTTCAACATTAAACATCCTAAAATCATTTTGGGAAGCAGACAGGCCATGACTCATGAATATACATTTCCTCACAGGACACTTGTTTCCTTCTGGCCGCTTATTCTAGCCATTCCACATATAAAAGCAAGTCCAAGACACTTTCTCTTGAGCCTATTAACCACCCTCTCTCTGTTCCCATTATAAATGGCCTTGCCACAGAAGGCAATCCAGTTTGGGGTAGGAGTTCTTAGTTAAAGTAGAAACTTCTCTCATTGGATTACATCCTGAGTTCTTGTGTTTATTTAATTTCTTCAGGGAATTCAAGTCTGATGCCGACAAAAGCCAAAGGGAACGGTGGTGCAGAGGGGCACTGCCTTCCCAAGCTGACTTTCGTAGGAGAGAAAGCCTTGCCTGGGGAGACCTGTGCTCCGCCAGCCATGGCAGAGGAGGGGAGGGTCGGAGGACAGAGCCTCCTCTCAGGTGACCTTGGAAACAATGTGGACTCCTACTTGATTATCTACTCAAGCCTACAGAGTGGGACCAAGAACCAGGGACAGGCGGGTCTGTGAGGAACTTTCAAGGCACTTCTCCCCGTAACACGGGAAACATCCCAAAGCACAGAAGATGCTTTTTCTCATGGTTGACTCTAGAGGCAAGTCCATGCTGGCTTTCTATTAAACACATATTTCTAGGAGGAACCAGAAAGGCTATAGAATGAATACATAGGTGAAGTCATTTTGCCTTTTCTCCACCATAGAAAAATATTGGGTTAGGCAAAAAGTTTATCTGGGTTTTTCTCAATAATGAAATAACTGACACTTGTACAAACTATGCAAGAGCCAGGCACTGTTCCAAGCACTTGTGTGCACACACACACATATCATCATCATCGTCCTCCTCAACAACATTGTTATCCATAAAATAGATATATTATCATTATCCCCATTTTCCAAAGGAGGAAACTGGGGCTCAGAGAGAGACACAACTTGCTCAAGGTCATGCATCTAGTAAGATGGCAGGGGGAGGGGGGGGCTCTTGTACTCCAGGAGTCTGGCTTCTGAGTTTATATTTCCTACCGTCCACTCTACTCATCTAGTGGCCCCTGTCCCATAGAAGCCATAGGGAGGAGACCCCCTGGGGCGCAAGTAGGGTATAGTATTGGTCTCAAGGCCCTGAAAATTCCAGAGAAGATTGGTTTAGTCGGACTGTGTCAACTTATTTCTTACCCACTGGCCAGAGATACTATAAAGTGTGCTAACTTAGAGTCTATATCTCTTCAGAAGAATTTCAGAAATATAACTCTTCAACTTCTGGAAGAAAGCAAGAATTTAGCTTACTCACCCATCCGTGTTCACCACATGCAATGCAATTTGCTGGGTTCTAGAGAGATGATGAGTCAGCCTCAGTGGTCCCTACGCTGTGAGAAAGGTGGTCCCTGTTAGTCCCAGATGTGACATAATGGGGGAAAGATGGAAGGATGCATCACCAGGTGAGGCAAGGCCTGAGGTGGGGAGACCATCCTGCCCTTCACCTGCTGTGTAACCTCATGTTAGCCCTCTGGACCTCACTTTCCATGGCTGCAAAGTGAAGGGGTGGTTCAGGATACTATTTGAAGAGTGCTTCTAGCTCTAAAGTTTGATTCTAACGGTGGTAGCTGTTAATGCTATAAAACATTTACATCTTCTGTACCAGCCTTTGAGACAGGCTCTGTCCATACATCTCTTATTTTTCAAACAGGCATGAAAGACAAAATGCAGCAAACAGTGAAGATGGTTCTACTCAGGCTATTGCAATAGGAAGAACATTCATTAATGAGGAAGGTACCAAAGAAAAGGAAGAATCCTGAGGTTTTATGGAGGCAGGAAGACAAGGGAGTCATCACCAAGTCTATTGGGAGTCAGATGAAAGAATTACCTTGGAATATTCCATGGCAGACAGACTGGTCTTTTGTAGTTAGCCATTTTCAGAACAAACAGGGTGAGGGTTTCCTTAGCTGTTGCTGTTTTCCAGAAACATAGACCTTATATACTGTCACAGGGACCACATACTTCTGTGATGCACAAACGCATAACCCCATGGTACCTAAAACCACAAAATAAACATGGAAAATCCTCCTAAAGTATCTATTTTTACTTAAAATTGTGGAGGCAGTATCAATATTTTATATAAAACAAACACCTTAAAAAAATAAAAATACTTACAAGTTTAAAGTTTAAATCTTAAAGAGATTTTATCCTTAAATAGAGCCCCTTCTCTCTCTCTCAGCCATCGGTGTACCTCTATGAAAAAGTTTGAGAAGCACTGGTCATTTATTCTCTGACTAAATTATTAACAACAGCTCTTTGGTCATACATATATTTTTTTATCAGTGCTTTGTGGGGGTGATGATGTTATCTTTTATGTGATGTTTTATTTCTTCATGTGCCTCTATAACTTTTTCCTAACCTCATAATTTTTTTAATGATGTTTTATTCTGTAATATTACAGAAATGTTGCAAGAATAGTACAGAGAGTTCCTGTATACGCTTTACCTATACACTCCATTTCTGCTAATGTTACCGTCTTACATAACCATGGTATTGGGTTGGCCAAAAGGTCCATTCAGGTTTTTCCATCTCAGCTTGTGAAAAACCCAAATGAACTTCTTGGCCAACCCGATACACTGGTTAAAACTAATATAATTAACATTGACCATTACTTAGGTAAACTACAGACTTGATTTAAATTCCACCAGTTTATCCACTAATGTCTTTTCACTGTTCTGGTATCTAATTCCACATTGCACTTAACATGAATGCCTTTTGATTGACTGAAAGAATCTCTTGAAGCCTAAGTGCCAGTGGGCTTCCCTGGTGGCCCAGATGGTAAAGAATGTGCCTGCAATGCAAGAGACCCAGGTTTGAGCCCTGGGTCGGGAAAATCCCGTGGAGAAGAAAATGGCAACCCACTCCAGTATTCTTCCCTGGAGAATTCCATGGACAGAGGGGCCTGGTGGGCCACAGTCCATGGGATCGCAAAGGGTTGGACACAACTGAGCAACTAACACACACACACAAGTGCCAGGCACCACCCTACGTCTTGGGAGCCAATGCAACCAACAGTCCTGGGTTTATGGCATATAAAGGACACTCACCGTGGGCAAGGCAGCCCCTTGTGGTTCTGTGTTACACAGACCTGAGGAGTCTTAACTATCAAAGACTGTGTGTGTGGATCTGAAACCATCTGCAAATAGGTGTGCCAGCTCTGGTACACACCCATGGGTCTTCACCTAGAAGGCCCCTGGTGCTGACAGCAGTGGGGGTCCCCCAGCTCCTGCCCCCCAACTCCAGGCAGCATTCCTGAGCCAAAATGTGACCCCCATTGGTCTCTGCATTGGGCAGCCCCCTTGGAGCCCAGTGCTGAAAAGTTAGCACCTTTGAAATCAGATAAAGAGCATCAAGCCACAGCTGTGTTTGTTTTATAAATTAAAGGGTGAATCATTAAAATGATTGTTTTCCTGAAAATAAAGAGATTAAACAAGTTTCCCTTCTCCCCTGCAGCCTCCCTCTTCTTTTTCCAATTTGTCTGCAAAGGACTCCAACTTCGTGTTAAAGAGCAAAGAATTATCTCTGTTTCAATCTTAGGGACTGGACTGGCTCCATAACAATTATAATTTCTTATCTGAACCTGCCCGGAGGCAAGGGGCCCACTAGAGCTGAATTCTTTTCAGCATTAACTGCCATTCAGATGGATACAGGAGAATAGTTGAGCTTTTCCTTTAACGATGGGGTCCCTCAAATTGATTCTCAAACTTCCCTGTTTAGTATTGCTTTTCCCCTAATTTCTCTTCTGTAGGAGGTTTGGTACATGTTGGGGATTTAAGATTTTCATACAGAAAAGGAGAAAGCATGTAAAACGGGCTTAGAAAATCACCTAACACTCAGTAAGTGCTCGATAAATGTTATTGTTCCTATGTGGGCTTCCCATGTGGCTAAGCGGCAAAGAATCCAACCGCCAATGTAGGAGATGTGGCTTCAGTCTCTGGGTTGGGCCGATCCCCTAGAGAAGGAAATGGAAACCCACTCCAGTATTCTTGCCTGGGAAATCCCATGGACAGACAAGCCTGACGGGCTACAATCCATGCGATTGCAAAGAGTCAGACATGACTTAGCAACTGCACACACACGCATTGTGACTCTATCGAAGAAGATCTGAGAGAGACATTTGTACCTAATTTGGAAGTCAGTGAGGAGCCTTCAGGGTTTTTCAGGAGAATGATATGGTTGGATCAGGTCAGTTCAGTTCAGTCGCTCAGTCGTGTCCGACTCTTTGCGACCCCATGAATCGCAGCACGCCAGGCCTCCCTGTCCATCACCATCTCCCGGAGTTCACTCAGACTCACGTCCATCGAGTCCATGATGCCATCCAGCCATCTCATCCTCGGTCGTCCCCTTCTCCTCCCGCCCCCAATCCCTTCCAGCATCAGAGTCTTTTCCAATGAGTCAACTCTTTGCATGAGTTGGCCAAAGTACTGGAGTTTCAGCTTTAGCATCATTCCTTCCAAAGAAATCCCAGGGCTGATCTCCTTCAGAATGGACTGGTTTCCCTTGGTATCTCTAATTTTCTTGAAGAGATCTCTA
Organism: Oreotragus oreotragus; assembly: GCA_006410675.1. Lineage (NCBI taxonomy): Eukaryota > Metazoa > Chordata > Mammalia > Artiodactyla > Bovidae > Oreotragus > Oreotragus oreotragus. Next base: position 196,779 of record SJYX01004582.1, on the reverse strand, counting down.
GTCTTTCCCATTCTATTGTTTTCCTCTATTTCTTTGCATTGATCACTGAGGAAGTCTTTCTTATCTCTGGTAGGGAACTGTTTAAAAATCCTGCATGCTGCAACTAAGACATGGTGAAGGCAAATAAATAAAGATTAAAGGAAAAAAAACTAGTGAGATCTAAATCATGCATACATAATAAGACATAAAGCAGGGAATATAGTAAATATCTAATAATTATGTATTCATTTCACCTGCATGATGTCATTTTAGCCTCATATCAAGCCTATCCAATAGCCATTATTTTATCTCCAATTTACAGATGGAGAAATGGAGGTTATGAAACTAGAAAAAGCAGAGCTTTGAGCCCAGGTGGTCTCCACATTTTACTTTCTCCCAGAGAGGTGTGGTGGGAGTCCTCCGTCCCCATCAACTCTCCACACAGCTCCCTCACAGCAGCATCTGTTGGTGTCTCTCTTCCCTCCAGACTAGAAGCAATTAAAAAGTAGAGTCTAGGTAGCCCATTTCACCTCGGGGGGCTAGCACCAAGCTCGCCTCCTGTGGATATTCAATAAAAAACATGTTAAATAAACAGGCAAAGGGATGCGAATCTCAGGCATCTCTGCCTAAGAACTCCTTGTGTGCTTGTTCTGTTGATTCATCTCATGCTTCTGTTCTGACTTCTAGCACAACAGACTCCGTGGCCTATTTTACCAAAACGTCATGGACAGTTAGCAATGGGAACTCTAAAATGTTCAGAGAATGCAAAAACACAGCCAGGGTGACTAACTGTGGTCAGTGCCTCGACCTGTCTCTTATACACATCTAGATGTGTATAAGAGACAGGGACTGATTTCCTTTAGGTTTGACTGGGTGGGTCTCCGTGCAGTCCAAGGAACTCTCAAGAGTCTTCTCCAATACCACAGTTTGAAAGCATCAGTTCTTCAGTGTTCAGCTTTCTTTATAGTCTAACTCTCATATCCATACATGACCACTGGGAAAACCATAGCTTTAACTAGGCAGACCTTTGTTGGCAAACTAATATCTCTGCTTTTTAATATGCTTCTAGGTTGATCATAACTTTTCTTCCAACGAGCAAGCCTCTTTTAATTTCACAGCTGCAGTCACCATCTGCAATGATTTTGGAGTCCAAAAAAATAAAGTTTGTCACTGTTTCTACTGTTGCCACATCTATTTGCCATGAAGTGATGGGACCAGATGCCATGATCTTAGTTTTCTGAATGTTGAGTTTTAAGCCAACTTTTTCACTCTCTTCTTTCACTTTCATCAAGAGGCTTTTTAGTTCTTTTTCACTTTCTGCCATAAGTGTGGTGTCATCTGCATATCTGAGGTTATTGATATTTCTCCCGGCAATCTTGATTCCAGCTTGTGCTTCATCCAGTCCAGCATTTCTCATAATGTAATCTGCATATAAGTTAAATAAACAGGGTGACAATGTACAGCCTTGACATACTCCTTTCCTGATTTGGAACCAATCTGTTGTTCCATGTCCAGTTCTAACTGCTGCTTCTTGACCTGCATACAGATTTCTCAAGAGGCAGGTCAGGTGGTCTGGTAATCCCATCTCTTTCAGAATTTTCCACAGTTTGTTGTGAAAAACACAGTCAAAGGTTTTGACATAGTCAATAAAGCAGAAATGGATGTTTCCATGGAACTCTCTTGCTTTTTCAGTGATCCAATGGATATTGTCAACTTGATCTCTGGGTCCTCTGCCTTTTCTAAATCCAGTTTGGACACCTGCAAATTCACGGGTCACATACTGTTGAAGCCTGGCTTGGAGAATTTTGAACATTACTTTGCTAACCTGTGAGTTGAGTGCAATTGTGCGGTGGTTTAAGCATTCTTTGGCATTGCCTTTCTTTGGGATTGTAATGAGAACTGACCTTTTCCAGTCCTGTGGCCACTGCTGAGTTTTCCAAATTTGCTGACATATTGAGTGCAACATCATTTTCACAGCATCACTTTTTCGGATTTGAAATAGCTCAGCTGGAATTCCATCACCTCCAGTTTGTTTGTACTGATACTTCCTAATGCCCACTTGACTTAGCATTCCAGGATATCTGGCCCTAGGTGAGAGATCACACCATCGTGATTATCTGTGTCATGAAGATCTTTTTTATATAGTTCTTCTGTGTATCCTTACTACCGCTTCTTAATATCTTCTGCTTCTGTAGGTCCATACCATTTCTGTCCTTTATTGTGCCCATCTTTGCATGAAAATTTCCCTTGGTATCTCTAATTTTCTTGAAGAGATCTCTAGTCTTTCCCATTCTATTGTTTTCCTCTATTTCTTTGCATTGATCACTGAGGAAGTCTTTCTTATCTCTGGTAGGGAACTGTTTAAAAATCCTGCATGCTGCAACTAAGACATGGTGAAGGCAAATAAATAAAGATTAAAGGCTAAAAAAACTAGTAAGATCTAAATCATGCATACATAATAAGACATAAAGCAGGGAATATAGTAAATATCTAATAATTATGTATTCATTTCACCTGCATGATGTCATTTTAGCCTCATATCAAGCCTATCCAATAGCCATTATTTTATCTCCAATTTACAGATGGAGAAATGGAGGTTATGAAACTAGAAAAAGCAGAGCTTTGAGCCCAGGTGGTCTCCACATTTTACTTTCTCCCAGAGAGGTGTGGTGGGAGTCCTCCGTCCCCATCAACTCTCCACACAGCTCCCTCACAGCAGCATCTGTTGGTGTCTCTCTTCCCTCCAGACTAGAAGCAATTAAAAAGTAGAGTCTAGGTAGCCCATTTCACCTCGGGGGGCTAGCACCGAGCTCGCCTCCTGTGGATATTCAATAAAAAACATGTTAAATAAACAGGCAAAGGGATGCGAATCTCAGGCATCTCTGCCTAAGAACTCCTTGTGTGCTTGTTCTGTTGATTCATCTCATGCTTCTGTTCTGACTTCTAGCACAACAGACTCCGTGGCCTATTTTACCAAAACGTCATGGACAGTTAGCAATGGGAACTCTAAAATGTTCAGAGAATGCAAAAACACAGCCAGGGTGACTAACTGTGGTCAGTGCCTCGACCTCTGTCATGAAAGAAGATCCTTAATTTTTTTAAAACAGGAAAATAAAGAGCCTTCCCCTTCAAGGAAGCATGGAGGTTCTACCCCATGAGCAAAGGCTGATGTGGCCTGGGAGATGAAATCTGAGTCAACTTTAAGCCTGGAGGTCAGTCTACAAAGAGAATGTGCTGTGAGGGTCTTTCTTGTGCCCAGGTGAGACTTAGAGAATTGGGGTAGACCTCAGCCACAGCTGCTCTTTCCCAAAACAATACCTCACACTTAACATTTAAAAGAAAAAAATGAATAAACAACCACGAACCTGGTAGAGTAGGCAGTGAATAGAAGAAAATGAACTCTCCCAGGCAACATTAACAAAACGGACTCTTCCAGTCAACGTTAGAAATTCTTATGGGAAGATCCAAGACTGAGCTCAATTTCTGGAGCCCCCTCCAGGCCTCCGAATGACCCACCACAAACACATCCCTAGGGAGAAATCACAGGAGCAAAATAACAGACTGACAGAGGAAGGCCACTTTGCATGGTTAAATAGCAACAAAGCCCTACACTTTAAAGGTACAGTACTCAAGACTTCCCTGGTGGTCCAGTGCTTAAGGCTCCACACTGTCAACACAGGGGATACGGGTTAGATCCCTGGTCAGGGAATTAAGATCCCACATGCCCTGTGGTGCTGCCAAGAGATAAAATTAAATAAATAAATTTGGAAAGAGGAATATAAATTTGACATTATAGATTATATGACTGTACACCTGAGATATGCAAGAGAAATAAATGGGAAAGCAAGAAGCATGGAAACACAACAAAAAACACTTCTGAAGGACAAAAAAGGCATCAGCAAATGGAAAGGCATAGTATGTAGGACGGGAAGACTAAATATCAAAAATGTAAATTCCTCAAATTCCCTCTGTAATATGAGTCCAATAAAAATACCATGAGGACTTTAAAAAAATACAGTATTCAATGTGCTCAAAGTGAAAAACCAAGCAACCCCTAGAAAAGGCATGAAAACCAGTCTGAGCCAGACCAGACTTCCTGGGGAGGAGGCGGCCCGAGGTACCAGCAGCTGGGTGGGAGCCTGAGGGTCCCACTTCCTTTCCTCCATTTCCCCCCCCACCCCAGTTTTAGCTTTATGGAGATATAATTGAAAAATAAAATAGGAAGACATGTAAAATGTACATTGTGGAGGGGTTGATAGGCATGTAAATGGTGAAAGGTCTGTCCCGATCTAGTTATGAACACATCCATCACCTCAGCCTCACATAGTCATCTTGTTTGTAGTCGCTCAGTCATGTCTGTTTGTGATCCCATGGACTGTAGCCCACCAGGCTCCTCTGTCCTTGGGGATTCTCCAGGCAAGAATATTGGAGTGGGTTGCCATGCCCTCCTCCAGGGGATCTTCACAACCCAGGGATCAGACCCAGGTCTCCCTCCATTGCAGGCAGATTCTTTACTGTCTGAGCCACCAGGGAAGCCCTGCTCTCTTAGGAAATTTCAGTTATACAATAGTGTTACCAACTATAGTCACCATGTTTTACTTTACAGCCTCATGCTAACTTTTTTTAAGAAGTGAAGAATATCAAACATTCAAAAAAGTAGAGAAAATAATAATCAATCCCCATATACCCCTCACCCAGATTCAGGATTTTTCCACATTTGCTTTGTCCCTTTATTTTGTTTCTCCCTTTACTAAAATGTTTTATTTAAAGCAAATCCAAGAGAGCAAGTCCTTTTATCCTTCCGTGCTTCAATATACATCTCTAAAAGAAAAGAAAGCTGTTTCTGACACAACCACAATGCCAGTATCGTGCCCCCTCAAAATAAATAATAATTATTTGGTATCCTCTAATACTAAGCCTCTCATGTGACTAGAAGAAACGACACCTCAGATCAGAATCAGGGCTAAGGAAAAGCTCTCCCCTCAACCCCCAAGCATGCTGTTTATGGGAGAAGAACCACTAGCCACACGAGGATTCTCCAAACCTCAATCCAGAGTCTTTGCCTTGGCTTCACAAGGTAGACACTTTCCAGGCAGGTGGGACAGCTCTCTTTAGATCAAGAATTTTTTTAATATTTATTTTTATTTATCTACTAATTTGGCTGTGCCAGGTCTTAGTTGGAGCATGCAGAGTCTTCCATCTCTGTTGCAGCGCTGGATCTTTAGTTGCAGGATCTGGTTCCCTGATCAGGGATCAACCCAAGTCCCCTGCACTTGGGAGCAGGGAGTTTTAGCCACTGGGCCATCGGGGAAGTCCCTGGATCAGGATTTTTGCCCCAAGACCTGGCCTCACCTTTGAAGCACTGTGTTCGTTCCTCAGAGCAGTTGCTACCCTGAACTAATGTTAGGCCTAGTTCCCCCCTTCTTTCAAAGGAGTTCTCTTAGGTCTTGGATCTCATTCTACACTGAATCTCCAGCTGACCAGCTGGTGAGTGAGCCAGATTCATTAACCTATCAACCCCCAGAGGAGGACCTGCAAACATAGACAGAGTAGGCATGAAGGCCCCACCTTGGGAAAGGGGATAAGTGGGTGCATTTATCCATCCATCCATCCATCCATCCACCACCCAAATATTCACCGAGGGCCAGTGAAGACCAGGTACTGTTCTAGTTATTAGAACACTACAGTGAACCAAACAGACAAAATCTGTCTACAGGAGGTTACATTCCAATGGAGGATACACACAATGAACGGGTAAGGGAATAAGACTCGAATAAAAGGATCCAAACAATGCACTGCGTAAAATGTGGGTTATTGTGGAATTAATGTAGCGGAGACAAACCTGCTATGAAGGACAGGAACCAGTCCCCAAATGCTCTGTCCAGGTCAGGTTAGAGCAAGATGGGGGTATAATTAAAAGGCTTGACTGAATATTAAATAACATAAAACGAAAATACTGAGAAAAAAATAATAAAGCAAGGCAGAAGGATATAAAATGTCAGGGGAGGTTAACATTTTAAATAGATTAATTTACACAGTAACTAGAATGCCTCACTAAGAACATAACCGGAGGATGTGAGCATACCTCCCCAGTGACAAGTACAGAGAAACCCAGAAACACTGAGGAGTTGGAAGAGGAAATGGAGGGTCTCTGAAAAACCTTCAACAAAGAGTTAGGATTTCAGTCTCTAAGGGACCAGAAACTGATCCTCCAGCCATTGATGCTGTCCTTTCCAGTATCCTTTCAGAGTCAGGGGCTTCCCTGGTGGATCACCTGGTGAAGACTCTGCCTGCGTTGCAGGAGACGTCGGTTCAATCCCTGGGTTGAGAAGATCCCCTGGAAAAAGGAATGGCAACCCACTCCAGTATTCTTGCCTGGAGAATTCCATGGACAGAGGTGGGCAACTGTCCATGGAGTCACAAAGGATCAAACACGACTGAGTGACTAATACTTTTTTTCAGAGACAAAAGGAAGGCGACACTCCAGGTAGGTGGAACAAGACAGGAGATGGTTCAGAGGTGAGAAAAAGCCATGTGTTTTCAGAGGATACGCTTTCTGGACCGGGTCTTGAAGCAGGGGTTAAGCTAAGCCGGGGGAATGAAAAGTGTGAAAATCCAAGATCAGGAAGAACAGTTTTCTCTTTGGAGAAAAGCCCTTGGATGCATCGCAGGTTTGAGACATGTAAGAAAGGCTGACCAGAGGACTGCTTCTAACGAGCTGGCTGTGGAGGTGGGAGGGCTGGGGAGGGTGGCAGCAGGCGCTGGGGGCCACCCTAGCCCCTTTGTCTCTCCAGAGATGTGTGGGAGGCAGCGAGGGCCAGAGGTTTGCTCAGCTCCTGAGCATTCCTGTTTATTCTTCTTCCTTTAATGATACAGTGAGCTCATGGTCCCCAGAGGTGCCAGGAATGAATTAGCCATTCAGCTCACTGCAGCAAAACCACGGAGAATGAGTGTCCTGCAGCAGGTAGGCCCCAGCTGTGTGTCTGAGGACAGCCAGGTGACACCACGACATACACACACACACACACACACACACACACACACACACACGTGGTCTCTGCCTTCCAGGAACCAACAACCTACCCATTGGCTCTGCCGGCCAAGCAACGGGGGCGGGGCAGGGGTGGGGGTCACGGCCACTGGGAGAGAGACGGCAGCCAGGTTGGCTGTTCAGACTACCAGGGAACAAAATGTTCCCCTCCTCTTTGGAGGAAAATAATCCAGGAGATTCATTTCCTCTTTCTTTTTTTAATCTTCTTGCTTGCTATGGCACAGCCGCAGACTCTCCGAGGAGAGATACTCTTAAGTCACCTCTTCCTTTCCTATGTCTCAGCTCTGTCCACATTCCCTGCATGTATGTGAAACCCCCACCCTTACCCGCAGGAACCCTCATTCCTAGCCAGCTCTGCTGACTCTTGACCTGCTCTTATCTGTGGGTTCTCTTCAGCCCCCATCTTTCCACAGCATCCTGTGGAAACCCACTCCGTGGTCCCTTTATTCTGAATTTTGCCCTCACTTTAACCCAAACCTGCTGACACTGGTCACCAACCTGCCACTCACCGCCTTGCCTCCTCTCGGGCCCCCAAGACAAAAGGGGAAGGAAGAGCAAGTCAAACCTTGCCGAATGGTCACAGTCACTAGGTCCTTTGCATCTGGTCACACCATCTTTTCCCCGCCACTTCCTGGTTTCCATTTTCCCTTTATGCATCCTCAGGGACCTCAGCCTTCAGGTCAATGGCCTGTTCAGTACCGTGACCACTCTCTTCTCTGCCCTCCTCCACCCTGGTGACCTTGTCCTGTGGAATGGTGGCCACAGCCAGGCCATGTTTCACAGTGTGCCTCCCCTCAAGACCTGGAGGATGGTGCTGTCTTTTCAACCACAGCCTCCTCACCTGCTGACCGTCCCCACCGCCTCACCCCTCCTGCTGCTAAGTCACTTCAGTTGTGTCCGACTCTGTGTGACCCCATAGACGGCAGCCCACCAGGCTCCCCCGTCCCTGGGATTCTCCAGGCAAGAATACTGGAGTGGGTTGCCATTTCCTTCTCCAATGCGTGAAAGAGAAAAGTGAAAGTGAAGTCGCTCAGTCTGTCCGACTGTTAGCGACCCCATGGACTGCAGCCCACCAGGCTACTCCGTCCATTGGATTTTCCAGGCAAGAGTACTGGGGTGGGGTGCCAATGCCTTCCCCGACCAGGTCTTATCCTCACTGGGTCCTCTCATTCCCTGACCTTTCATAACTCACATAGTCTGACATCCCTCTTTTGTCTCCATCTCAGCACACAAACATGTCCGCACACACCTCTCTGGGCTCTACCATGCCTTCTCTCCTGGTCTCCTTCCTCACCACTGATAAACACTGCTGAACCCAAGGAAGAAATACTCTATGCAAAACTACCTTCTCTTCCGAAAGGATACTAATATGTATTGTGCCCTGATTACCGCCTAGATACTATTTTGTTCCAAGCTCTTCTTGTGGATTGTTTCACTTAATCTTCACAATAACCCATGAGGGTTATACAGCTAATACTCCCATTTTACATGGAAGAAACTGCCAAGCACAGAAAAGGAAATGAATTTGTCCAAGATCATGCAGTTGGAGGCTTTATTTACTACCATCAGCCACCTCTAGCCCCCATGATATTGTTTTACCTTAGTAAAATGGAAGTAATCTTGTGCCTAGAGATTTCTTGTGACTCATTCAAATCTGTTATGTGCTTCACACAGTGGAGGAATCAATAAGGATGTGCTGCTGCTGTTGTTAAGTCATTCAGTCGTGTCCGACTCTTTCTGACCCTATGTACTGCAGCCTGCCAGGCTCCTCTGGCAAGGGATTTTTCAGGCAAGAATACTGGAGTAGGTTGCCATTTCCTTCTCCAGGGGATATTCCTGACCCAGGAATCAAATCCAGGTCTCCTGCTTTAACAGGCGGATTCTTTACCACTGAGCCACCCAGGGAAGCCCCTAAGGATATGTTGGAAGTATCTAAATTACAAAAATCTGATTTGTGCATAAAACTTTAGATCACTCAAGTTCATGAAATGACTTCCAAAAGTGGGATAGCTAATAAGAGGGATGTTTGGATGAAAGGCATAAGCATGCATATTGGGAAAAAATGTTTCTATTATACTTGGATTATCAGACTGTAAAATGTTGATGACACTTTAATGCTCACTCAGACACAAATTTCCAAGCGTTGATGCACAAAGATCCATTTAAAAATAAAATCAATGCTTGGAATAATCAGCTTTGCAAATATTATCAGAAATTTCTGAAACTCGGTTCTTTATATGATCCCAGGAAATGTGACATTTTCTGTCTCTAAGAACTGATCCCTGGAACAAGATAGCCAGAGATTTTTTAAAAAGGAAAGAAAAACCTCAGTGAACATAAGCATGCAAATGCAGGCTTTGGTGCTGAGGTAAAGGATATCTGAGAACTATGAGGATCTTGACTGGCTTGTGGTTTACCAGGCAATCATCATTCTCCCCGTCATGTGGAACAGTGGCATAATGACCTGCGGAAGCTCTGTCATCACACTGAAAAAGACCCTCGACCACTGCAAGAGAAAGTTTGGATTGAATACGTGTCTAGAATTCTGTCTTCTCTCTCTTCTCTCTCTCTAGTAATTCCTCTAGCATCAAGGCAATTACAAGTATATAGCAGCTGCTCCCTGCCAGACAGGTAACCAGAGTGACCCAGCTCTCTGAATTGGTCAAAGGTAAAAACCAAACACAAAACAAAAAGAAAACTAACCAAAAGACAGTTCAAGGGCAAACACAAGAAACAGGGGAATATTTTCAGAAGGGTCTGAGGACCAGTGACTGCACAGAGTCAGAATAAGGCACACTGGAGTGTGTGCACCAGCAAACGAAGAGAAAGAACCATCTTCGCAGCAGATGGAGAGTCAAATCCAAGTTCCAGAGATGATGGCAGTTGCCGCTCTGGTGAAACCTGTTATGCCCAGAGCAGCTTCACTTGTCTTTTAAGAACAGATGTCTCTTAGGAGTCAAGTGTCTGAAGGCAATTAACTAATCCTAACTCAGTGGGCCACTCGAAGTATGTCTGCTTGGCAAGCAGCAAATGCTTCCCAAAAGGGTGATGGCAGAGTTCAGTGGAAAGAAAATAAGCTGGAAACTGCAGAGGATGTGGGAAGACGGGCTTTCCCACCCACTGCTGGGGAAGGTGGACACCACGACATGTTTGGCAAGAATCAGGCAGTACCTGTTAAAGCTTCAAATGCACAAGCCCTTGGTACCAGCATTCCCACTCTGGGAAATCGAGCCTTCAGAAAGGAAAGCACCCGACAGTTATAGCATGTGTACAAGGCTACTGAGCAACTGTTGTGTGCATGACCAACGAACTGGAAACAGTCTGTCTCTCGGTATAGTACTGACTGGATGTGTGATGGGCCTCTGTTGGCTGCCAGCTCATCACCATCTGTCCCCTTCTTCCTTGCTAACAGAAATTCAATTTCCTTTAGGTATTCTTTCTCCAGGAAAGGGGACCTGCAGGCCCAGCCCCAGGGGAAAACCCATAATAGTCTGAAGTGAAAGAGATTTGAGATCTATGGCTCCACTCTTGTCCCACCATTTCCAAGCCCTATGAGCTGCATGTCTTCTAAGATTTGTACCAACTTAAATGATTATAGATTTTGGAAATGCCAGCTCCTGTGTATATATGTTAAACAGGCCCACAGTCACACTTGCTCCTTAACCCCAGATGCAGCCCACCAGGTCCCAACCATGCCTATGGACCACCTGTCCCCTTCCTCATGAGAATCCAGTAAACCAGCACTTTACCTTCTAAATAAAAAATGCTAACTGCTGTAAGACCAGCTGCTCTCGCTTCAGAAGGGATTTCTCTGCCTTCCAAGAGTTTTCATTACAAAGATATTCCATCCGTATCTATCACCTTTCCAGAGGGGAACATTTAAGATTTGCTTTCAGATCCCAGTCACCGTCTCTGCACTTATGACCACAGCTGCTGATGTAATTTGAGGAGATGTAAACGCTTGCTGGCCTTTCTCCGTTTATCCCCATTCTTCTCTCGCAGTCCGTTTCCTCTCAGACCCCTATGATTTTCTCCTTGTCTTGACATTAACTCTCTTGCCTCCACTGCCCCATGCTCTTTAGTTGTTTCTGAACACTTGGTTTTTCTGAAATGCGGTTTTCCATTCTCTGTTCATACAAAACTGATGGCTTCTTCTCCAGTGAGCTGGGAATTAGCAAAATGTGTCCCCAAAGCTGCTGTTGCATTTTCTTTTCTCCAAACAGAGATGTCATTCTGGTGTGTTTGTGTGGTATGCGTGTGTGTGTGTATACGTGTGTGCATACACGTGAGTGTATTTTTGAAGACCCAGGGGCTGCATCACTTGAGGATGAGCTGGTATAATGAACTTGCAAAACCAAACTTGATCTATTTGGTTATAACAGAAAGTTGTTTTCTCCCAAGAGTAGCTTTGAGGCCTAGACAGAGGAACAACAGACGAGGGAACAAACAGAGATGAGAGGGGATCCCAGCAGACCTGGGAGAAACGCTGGAGGTGGCCAAGGTTAAAGAGAAATGGGATGTGTTGCCACTTGGCTCTTGGGATGCCGGACTCTAGGACTCCTGCCCTTAGCTGCCCTTCTCCTGCCTGGCTTCAGGGTCTCTCCAGAGTCTGAGGCCTATGACCCCCAAGGAAATGTCACAGAGAGCACCTAGGTGGTGGAGTCAGACAGATCTGGGCTTGGATTTTAACACTGCCCCTTGCTATGGCCTTGGGAAAGTCACCTTTCTGAACCCCAGTGGCCTTCCTGGGAAGGGGGAATGAAAATGAAAAAAAAAAATTCATATGGAGACCCCTGCTCTAGGAGTTACGGGCTCGGCTGCACGGGCCTCAGAATAAGGTTTTGTCAAAGACTAGGGGCAGCTCATTCTGCCCTCAAGGAGACAATTAGCCCTGTTAAAGGGAACACAAAGCCAGCCCTCCACAGTAGGCATTAACTGCAGCCCTACCGTAGGAACCAGCCGGTGCATCACTCTGCCCTTTGACAAGTTTGTTCTATTTTTGTCAGGCCCCAGCCTAACCCTCTGACTCTAGGTCTGCATTTCCCCCTGGATGGATGGACAGTTATTTCTTTTTTTAAGAAGGCATTTGTCATTTGGTATGCGCTTAAGTGAGAGAAAACAATTTGTCTCCATCCATTCATATTGCAGACGGGGCCCAGCTTAGCCTTCCCCGCATTGTGGCCTGAGGTTCCCTAAGGATTTCCATGGTGACCCAACCCAGATGCTTCGCTACTTGTGTGACCACAGACAGGACAGTGACCCTCCACTTACGGCCTTGAGTGTTCACATGAAATGAAACATTGGAAGAGGAGCGGTCTGCAGTTTCTTCCATCACAGACCAATCTTGCCACATCCAGGCTCCTCCATTTCTCCACGAGATGACCGAGTCTGGGTTGCTTCCATGTAGAAGGGCCTCTGCCCTGCACCCTTATTTCCTCCTTATCTGTGACTGTGTCCGGAGAGCTAGGTGATCATGTATTTTAGAGAGAAAAGAAGTTGCTCAACCAAGCCTCCCAGGGGTCGCAGGAGGCCAGCCGCACCCCCCCCCGCCCCGCCCCCTGCCCTGCCCCATGCTCCTGCCCATTCCCTTATAAACACGGAGATCAAGTGGCAAGGGTGTCCTCATGCTCCACTGAAATTCACACAGACCTCCCTGCAGCCCGGTCTCAGAAAGTTAACAGCCTGTAGCCTCTGTGAACACCTGATGCCAGCAGGGCTTGGAGCAGGAGGGGCAGGAGGCAAACCTTGCCAGTTCCCTCTCTCTCAGAGCCACAAAACTTGTAGCAGGAGGGCCGAGAAAAGATAAGCGCAACGTTTTCATGGATCACAGGGCAAGGGGGAGAAGACACGGCTCCTCCGTTGTGTGCTGACAGCTAAACTACCCTGTCCCACCACTCCTCAGCTGGTCCCACGACCCGGACCTCTATCCACGGCCCCCTTCCCTTCAATAGTCGGCATTGTTGGGGGAATCTCGTCCTTTTGTTTTTCCATCCATTTGTACCTCGGCTCATTTGTTTTCCATTCTTGGGAGCAATTCATCTGCTCCTGGGCCTCACAAGGTCTTTCTCCCCTTGATTCCTAGACAAGCTGCTTGGACAGGCCCATTGTCTTAATAGTGACCGACTCGCGGCATTTAGTAAAAGTTGTGTTTTAAAAAGAAAACCCAGTGGAGATTCCAGCTTCTATCCATGGTAACTTCTGGGCGTTTCGGTGCTGCCGCTGCGTGGCTCAGCCTCTGTCTTCTTGTCGTCATCTGGGCTTTGGCATACCAAGTTCCACAGGGAAATCTATGGAGATTCCCGTGATGCCAGGACAATGGGCAGAGCTCTCGTCTGTTCCTCTCTGCCATCCCACGGCATGATTAAAGCATCGGAAAATTATTCCATATTGAGAATGAAGGGGAGAGGGTATGAGGTCTTCTCTCTGCTGCCCTGTGGACAGACAGCCCTCCGTGTCTGTTCAAGAGAAGTGGATCAGAGGACCAAGAGAAAAAGCCAGTGGGGTTCAGGGTGGTTTGGACCCAGTCTATACAAGGGAGAGGCAGAGGCTAAGAAGAGGTGTTGCAAAGACCCGGCCCAGAGATCCCAGAGACGGAACTCACTGTGCAGGGTTTTGTCAATACGCTAGTAGGATTTGCCCCGGGTGCCCCAGAGAAATGACTGTTCCTGGGATGATTATGGGTGCAATTATCCTAGTTATTAATACTCCACTGACTGTGGGAGTGGAGGGCGTGTCCATCCCCATCCATGGGCTCTTTCGCTTCAGGTTTCCATTACCCCGCAGAGCAGGAGGCCTCTCCATGATCCACAGAACTGTTAAGATCACTAATAGCCCCTCTTATCCCCAACAGAAAGTCTCACAGAATTACCGACAGGGGAAAGGATGCAGGAGAAGTGGCCAGAAGAGTCTTAAAGATTGGTTCTTCAGGAATAAAAGAAAGGAATATAAGAAAGATATAGCCCAAAGGGGAATTATTCTTTACCCAAGCCTCTGGTTTTCCAGGCGAAATAAGTTGCAGATAAGGAAAGCATTTCTAAGCAAAGCTCTAGGGTAGCAGAGAAAGGGTCAGATACGCTGCCCCCACCTAAGGCTTGGGGTTCATGATGTGTGTGTGTAAGTGCACACACACATGTAAACACACGTGTGCACACACCTCGGTTCAGGTCCCAGGTCTCCGCAGTGGTCAGGAGATGCCACCAGCCTCGCTGATGCGTGGGGAGGCCGTCTCGGGAAGGCAGCTGGCACAAAGTTGCCTCTGCATCATGGCGGAGACTCAGCACTCTTGGCAGAAACACCCAGCGCTGGCAGGAAATCTCAGCAGGGCGGCTTGTTTCCGCTCATCAAACACCAGTAGCTTTCACCGAGAGCAGCAGAAAATGGGAGAAATGTGTCTGATCGCATCCGGGCTGTGTGTCAGCACTTTTCAGAGGCAGAGTTAGTTGGGAGCCCAGCTTTGAAGAAGAGGTTGTTACTCTCTTCTGTCCCACAGTATCAGCCAAGGAAACAGTTGGCAGGAACTTGCCGGAAATTCAGCTGCCCTCCGCCTACCTCTGAGCAAACTGAGAGGGTCAGTTATTGAGATACAGAAAGTAATGACAGCCTTCACTCTCGCCCTGCTCATCACAAAGCTTCCAACTACTCGAAAGGAAGGACTGCCCAGGAACAAGTGACTCAGGTCTCTCCTGCACCTCCTCATGACCATCCTCCACTCCACTTCCTGACTGTTTCCCTCTTGTGGGTCACACCAAAGGCTGAGAAAGGACTCCTTTCATCAGTAGGGCTTGCACGTGTGTGGCAGCTCCCCGTGGGAAAACTCAGTAAGACAATCTGAGAATTATCAGCGGATCAGGTTCCTGAGGATGCTCAAGCACCGCCCCCAAAAGGAAGTGTTCCTGTAACCAAGGACCCACAGCTGCTCCCCTTACAAGAGATCCCATGAATCTTCTCCCTGCACAATTTCCTGCTCACAGTAGGAAAGAGAGTGGCTGCGTGGAGGACAGGATTTGTGTGCCAGAGTTGGATTCACTCCTGGAGGCCCAGCTCATATATCTAGCCATACAAAAGGACGTCTTTAGAGGGTATGATGCCCCACACTCTCCAGAATGCTGCTTTGGAAAGTCAGAACTTTTTTTAAAATTAATTTATTTTAATTAGAGCCTAAGTACTTTACAATATTGTGGTGGTTTTGCCATATATTGACATGAATCAGCCATGGGTGTACATCCCGAACCCCCCTCCCACCTCCCGCCCCATCCCATCCCTCTGGGTTGTCCCAGTGCACTGGCTTTGAGTGGCCTGTTTCATGCACTGAACTTGGACTGGTCATCTATTTCACATATGGTAATATACATGTTTCAATGCTATTTTCTCAAATCTCAGCCTCACCTTCTCCCACAGAGTCCAAAAGTTAATTCTTTATATCTGCGTCTCTTTTGCTCTCTCACATATAAGGTTGTCGTTAACATCTTTCTAACTTCCATATATATGTGTTAATATACTGTATTGGTGTTGAAAGTTAGAGCTCTTAAGAAGAACGAGTTTAAAGAGATGACCAATCAGGGTGATCTCTGAAATACCCTCTTACACATCCTGAAGTCAAAAAGGGTTATCACACAAGGAGCATCAGGACAAGCAATAAATGGGCTTCCCCAGCAGTCCAGTGGTTGAGATTCTGCCTTCCACAGCGGTGGATTCAGTTTCATTCCCTGGAGAACTAAGGTTCCACCTAATAAGGGACCTTAAAATTGAAAAAAAAAAAAAAAAGACAAGCTATTCAAGACAGTGGTAGAGGACAATGCTCACCCTGTTTTATGACTCATTGTTTGTTTGCTTTATGTTTTTTACTTTTTTTTTTTTTTGAGGTAGAATATACACATTAAGGAGCTTCCTCAGTGGCTCAGTGGTAAAGAATCTGTCTGCCATGCAGGAGACACAGGTTCGATCCCTGGAAGATCCCCGGGAGGAGTGCATGGCAGACCACTCTGGTATTCTTGCCAGGAAAATCCCATGGAAGGAGGCGCCTGCAGGCTACAGTCCACGGGGAAGCACAGAGTCGGGCATGACTGAAGTGACTAGCACACACGCACAAACACATTAATGTGCACAAATCTTAACAGGATAGTAATAGGACTTTTCACAGACACACACAGACTTGTACCCCCACACACATCAAGCTATAGACCTTCCCCAAGAGACTCTCTCAGGCCCCTTCCTAGTTAACCTCCAGCTCCAATACTTTGGCCACCTGATAGGAAGAGCTGACTCATTGAAAAAGACCCTGATGCTGGTAAAGATTGAGGGCAGGAGGAGAAAGGGGACAACAGAGGATAAGATGGTTGGATGGCATCATCGACTCAATGGACCTGAGTTTGAGCAAACTTTGGGAGATGGTGAAGGACCGGGAGGCCTGGTGTGTTGCCGTGCATGGGGTCGCAGACAGTCGGACAGGACTGAGCGACTGAACAACAACCAGAAGGAACTGCCTGTCTGCCTTCTGTCACCATAGGTGGTGCTGCCAGCCCACCCCTCTTTTTCACCTGGCTTCCTTTACTCAACAGTTCGCTTGTGACGCCGGCTCGTGTAGTTGAATGGAGGGGCAGCGCCATCTTCCTCGTGGTTGAGCTGTATTTGTCGTGTGAAATGCCTTCAGCTGTGTTAGTCCTTCCTGGCATGAGTGAGGGAGAGCTGTGGGCCCAGGGCTTCTCCTGGCCAGCCCAGAGACGGAGGCTGGAATCCAGGCCTTGGAAAGAGGAAACAGAAGGAGAAGACTGGCTGCAGAATCCTCAGGGAGGAAGGAGGGGAGCCGGCGCGCAGTCTTGGGCCCTTTGTCCTGGGCACTCCCACAGAGCTAGGAAGGACAGTTTCGGCCCAGCCTCTCTCCGGGCCCTTGCTCCTCGGCCATTACCCCCACGCCCACCCAAAAAGCCAGCTCTCCAAGGGCAGGGGGGATTCAGAGCCTTAAAGACTGCCCCACAAACCAGTGTAAGGAGAGGCCCCTTATTTCATTCCTTTCCCTCTGGCTGACTAGCCAAACCAGTCGAGCATGACAACAGTCTGCCCATTAATGCCAGTGCCAGCCCCAAGCATCTGTTTCCATTTCTCTCCCATTTCCCGTGGGTGGCGGGTGGGAGCTCACTCCAACTCCTCTCCACTTTTCCCTCCTAATCACAATCATTTGTTTTAACAGGACTGCCAGCGACAGTACTACAAAACCTAGGCTGTGCCCACACAAAGCCAGCAAGCACCGGCTGTACCCACATCCCCAGGTTGGCCTCAAGTGAAATGAAAACAGTCCGCTCTGCCATTATCCTCCTTCCTGCTTGTCCTGCAGGCCCCTGGCTAGTTTTAAAGTTTTCCCACCGCCTGATGTGGCCTCCACATATCTGACCATCCCGCCTCTGGTTTCCAAAGACAAGTGCCAGGACCTAGTTTATACACGCCCAGTGCCTAGAAGGTCTCACGACCAAGGAATGATCCTTTGCAAGGCAGCCTACCACAGCTGCTCTGGAAAGCAGGAAGCTCTCTCTGGGTGTGGGTTTTCTGAGAGAGTCTTGGCCTTAATCTAAACAGAAGGGAGCTTCTGAACATGTGAAAAGAGATTGATTGCCTGGTGGCAGAGCTGCCCCAGGCCACCCTTGACTATCCACTCTACCTGCCCTTTTCCGCCCCAAACAATAGCCACCCAAACCCCTTCCAAGGGGCTAACACCAAGTCATCAGCCTGGTCCTCTAGACATTGCCACACACTGAGTCTGACCCCAGGCCCAGCCTCCAAGCCTCTCTCCTTCAATTCTCTACCCATCATTCCCCCTACACACACACACTTGGCCCATAAGGCCATGTTTTACCCTTGACCTCAACCTTTGCATTCGTTCAGAAGCAGAGCTGCTGCTGGTGATTCACATGTAAACAAGAATGTTGGGATGTGTGATGCAGGATGCTCATGCACTTGGATTCCTAGGACCAGTCTTCCTGACTCTGATGTTCCCTCTCCATGTGACTTTGGGCTCAGTCTCTGTGCTGAGCCTATGTTTTTACATATGCAAAATGGTGTAGAAATCAATGGACTTCCCTGGTGGCTCAGACAGTAAAACATCTGCCTACAGTGCGGGAGACCNCTAGGACCAGTCTTCCTGACTCTGATGTTCCCTCTCCATGTGACTTTGGGCTCAGTCTCTGTGCTGAGCCTATGTTTTTACATATGCAAAATGGTGTAGAAATCAATGGACTTCCCTGGTGGCTCAGACAGTAAAACATCTGCCTACAGTGCGGGAGACCTGGGTTCAATCCCTGGATCCAGGAAGATCTGGAGAAGGAAATGGCAACCCACTCCAGTATTCTTGCCTAGAAAATCCCATGGACAGGGGAACCTGGTAGTCCATGGGATCACAAGGAGTAGGACATGACTGAGTGACTTTGGGTTCAGTGTGCGCTTAGCCTATGTTTTTACATATGCAAAATGGTGTAGAAATCAATATCTTCACAACCTACTTCATAGAACTGTTTCTCACTGCAAAGTAACACATGTTTGTTGTAAATGATGCAAACAACCACAGCACTGGGGAGTTGGGAGGTATGTAGGGGTGAATCTCAATTGTTGCTTTTTTCATCGCTGGGTCCAGGTCCTCCTTCACTGGAGGTTTGGACCTGACACACAATTCCTGGCTGTCCAGGAATAATAGTCAAGTTCCCAGGCATCAGATCCTTACTGTATGCCAGGCACCGTGCCAAGCAATTACATCCTCATCTCATTTAATAAAATTTCTTTGAGGTAGGCATTGTTAATCCCACTGAATCTAGGAGGAAACTGAGAAGCTCAGAGAGGCTAAGCGACTTGTCCAAGATCACACAGGAAGGGAACGGAGGAGCCAAGATTTAACTTTAGAACAACTTCTTTCAGTTACCAAGTTATACTGCTGTTAATGAGACAAATTTATCCCCCCAAAACTCTTAAGTTGAAGCTCTAATCCTCAGTACCCTAGTCCCTTAGAAAGTAACTATATTTTGAAGATAGGGTTTCCAAGACATACTTAAGTTAGAATAAGGCCATCAGGGTAGGCCCTGGTCCAATCTGACCAGTGTCTCTATAAGAAGTGGGAGAGACACTAGGGATATGCTTACACAGAGGAAAGACCATGTGAGGACGCAAGCCAGAGAGGCCTCAGAGGAAACCAGACCTGCAGACACCTTGAACTTGGACTTCCAGCCTCCAGAGCTTCCATTGTTTAAGCCACCCAGCCTTGTTACGCTAGCCCTAGCAAACCGATACAACCGCTTCCTACATTTCGAGAATGGCCTGAACCGTGGTCACTGTGCTAGGTGGCCCCACAGACCAACCAGCACTCAGAGGAGGAACGGAGGAATCTGTGGAAGGGAAGGAGGAGGAGGAAGGAAGCCACCCCGGTCTCCAGCCCTGGGCCCACTCCCACTGTCCTGAGCCCTTTTCCACCCAAGCGTCCCTGGAGCAACGCAACCCCTTGGTGAGTCCCTGCTCAGTGGTGGTGTCTCTCTGAGCCCCCTGACTTCCCCTGACGCAAGAGGATTCCCTGTCTCCTAGCCAACAGGACCGTGGGTGCATATGGTCACTTGGGGATAAACATTGTGGGGGAATCTGTACTGAGGTAGACAAGTCTCAGCACAAGCAGACGGTATGAAGGCCTGGAACGGAATGTGAAGGAGAGATCATTTCAGAGAGCTGCTACAGGCACTGGAGAAGCCTCTAGAAGGGCAGAGACAAGAGAGGCTCCCTGGGCCGGTATAGGAAGCTCTGAATAGGGACAGGCTTCAGAGCTGCCTCTGTGGCCCCATTTCAGCCTATCCACCCCATTAGCTTTCTCTCTCTCCCTCCCCACTTCCAGACATTAGCCCAAGGCCCTGGGGCGCACTGACATTTAACCCAATGGGTCAAGAGCCAGCATTGTAAAGCTCCTCTGGTTCATGGCAACTTGTACAATCATTTCCTCTTCTCTCACTCCTGAGACCCTGTCCCAGGCCCTTATACCGTTTCCCATTGCTGCTGCAACAAATCAGCACACATCTAGTAGCTTAAGACAACACACTTTTATAATCNGAACGGAGGAGCCAAGATTTAACTTTAGAACAACTTCTTTCAGTTACCAAGTTATACTGCTGTTAATGAGACAAATTTATCCCCCCAAAACTCTTAAGTTGAAGCTCTAATCCTCAGTACCCTAGTCCCTTAGAAAGTAACTATATTTTGAAGATAGGGTTTCCAAGACATACTTAAGTTAGAATAAGGCCATCAGGGTAGGCCCTGGTCCAATCTGACCAGTGTCTCTATAAGAAGTGGGAGAGACACTAGGGATATGCTTACACAGAGGAAAGACCATGTGAGGACGCAAGCCAGAGAGGCCTCAGAGGAAACCAGACCTGCAGACACCTTGAACTTGGACTTCCAGCCTCCAGAGCTTCCATTGTTTAAGCCACCCAGCCTTGTTACGCTAGCCCTAGCAAACCGATACAACCGCTTCCTACATTTCGAGAATGGCCTGAACCGTGGTCACTGCACTAGGTGGCCCCACAGACCAACCAGCACTCAGAGGAGGAACGGAGGAATCTGTGGAAGGGAAGGAGGAGGAGGAAGGAAGCCACCCCGGTCTCCAGCCCTGGGCCCACTCCCACTGTCCTGAGCCCTTTTCCACCCAAGCGTCCCTGGAGCAACGCAACCCCTTGGTGAGTCCCTGCTCAGTGGTGGTGTCTCTCTGAGCCCCCTGACTTCCCCTGACGCAAGAGGATTCCCTGTCTCCTAGCCAACAGGACCGTGGGTGCATATGGTCACTTGGGGATAAACATTGTGGGGGAATCTGTACTGAGGTAGACAAGTCTCAGCACAAGCAGACGGTATGAAGGCCTGGAACGGAATGTGAAGGAGAGATCATTTCAGAGAGCTGCTACAGGCACTGGAGAAGCCTCTAGAAGGGCAGAGACAAGAGAGGCTCCCTGGGCCGGTATAGGAAGCTCTGAATAGGGACAGGCTTCAGAGCTGCCTCTGTGGCCCCATTTCAGCCTATCCACCCCATTAGCTTTCTCTCTCTCCCTCCCCACTTCCAGACATTAGCCCAAGGCCCTGGGGCGCACTGACATTTAACCCAATGGGTCAAGAGCCAGCATTGTAAAGCTCCTCTGGTTCATGGCAACTTGTACAATCATTTCCTCTTCTCTCACTCCTGAGACCCTGTCCCAGGCCCTTATACCGTTTCCCATTGCTGCTGCAACAAATCAGCACACATCTAGTAGCTTAAGACAACACACTTTTATAATCTTCCTCTTCTTTAGTCAGAAGTATCACATGGGTCTCACTGGCCTAAAACCGAAGTAAGGGTGGGGCTGCGTTCCTTTCTGAAGGCTGCAAGGCAGGATCCATTTCCAGCTTCCGACAGTCCTTGGCCTGCTCCATCTTCAAAGTCGGTGGCAGCTGGACTTTCTCACATTGTATCACTCTAACTCTACCCCGCTGCCTCCCTCTATTACTTACAAGCACCCTGTGATTACATTGGGCTCCCTCAGATAATCCAGGATTATCTCTTTAAGTCAGCTGATTAGCAACCTTAATTTCCTTAATTTCCCAGTGCCATGTAACATGACATACTCCTGGGTTCTGGGAATTAGGACTTGGACATCATTGGGAGGCCATCAGTCTGTCTATTATACCCCTGAATTTACTCACTCCCCACAGAGGCCAAGGTACTATAATAAATGTATTCCACCTCCCTCCCCTTCTCTGCCATCTCCCACCTCACTTTCCCTTCAAAATAAACTCTATAGCTTAGCCCACCCCAGTACGGAAACAGCAGGTCCAGGCTCTGTGTGTCCCTCTGGATCCACTGGGCACTTCCTTTAGGATGCCTGTCCATGTGGTGTGTGTTGTCCAAACATAGGACTGGCCGTAGGAACAGATGGCTGCTACCGATGGCTAAGGAGGTCCAGCTAGTTCTCCTGGGCCTCCAGGTCTTACACCTTACAGACAGGATGTCCACTGGGTTAGGGATCCCATTTATCAACCCTTGTGACCATAACAGTCCAATCATCCAAAAGCAATTAATTTCTGAGAGACTTAAATCCACCAAAATGTCAGGTGTCCATCCCAGAGGCAGGGCAGACGGGCACATCAAATTTCTTCCCCATCTTGGAGCTAGAAGGCTGGTTAGCACAGAACCGTAGGAAAAAGCACTTCAGTTGTCTGGAGGGTATGTTTCCATCAGATCATGGAAGCTTGATGACTCACATTTTCCCAGCATCCAAACACTCTTGTTAAGTGGCCTGAGAGTTTCTCACTGAGTGTTTTAAATGAGTGCATCAAATATACAACCTCTTCCACCCTCACAACTCCAAGATAACCCCACAGGTGTGATTTTTCCTTCCTAGCCTATCAAAGGGGCTTCTCAGGTGGCACTTGCGGTAAAGAATCTGCTTTTCAGTGCAGGACACTCAGGTTCAATCCCCGGGTCAGGAAGATCCCCTGGAGGAGAAAATGGCAACCTACTCCAGTATTCTTGCCAGGAAAATCCATGGACAGAGGAGCCTGGAAGGCCACAGTCCATGGGGTTGCAAAGAATCGGACATGACTGGGCACATCCTATCAAAACCCCTCCGGACAGGCACCCAAGGGCCACATCCTCTTATGCTGAAGCTTTATCTATCCCCCGGTGTCTGAATGAGCTGCCAGCCTTTGGTGCAAGTGGACGAGCAGGTAGGGGAATGGGGGTGGAGGGATGGGATTCATCTTGTCCCTAGTTGAGAACATTTCTGGTGTGCTGTGAGGTAGAACTACAGAATGGGAAAGTTGGAAGAAGAAAGAGAGATCTCAAAGCTCGCCTAATTCAACCCCCTCTTTTTTAAAATGTAGGAAACGATAAGAACAGTTTGAAAAAGCTAAAGCTTATAAATGATTATTGCTGTTGTCGATTTCCTCACCATCACCACTATGAGAGAGCCTGGATTTCACTATGTGCTGAGAATCACTTTATTCAGGGTCTTTTCTAGGGAACTGGGTTTTCTCACCTCCCCTGATGTAGAGTCACTATTAACCTCTCTGGCTTTTAAAGGCAGAAGGAAAATAGGCTCACTTTTAGGAGCTTCCCAGGTGGCACAGTAGTTAAAGAATCCCCTTGCAATGCAGAAGAATTGGGTCAGATCCCTGGGTTGGGAAGATCCCCTGGAGAAGAAAATGGAAGCCTACTCCAG
The DNA here is from genome assembly GCA_006410675.1 of Oreotragus oreotragus. Lineage (NCBI taxonomy): Eukaryota > Metazoa > Chordata > Mammalia > Artiodactyla > Bovidae > Oreotragus > Oreotragus oreotragus. Next base: position 173,547 of record SJYX01004582.1, on the reverse strand, counting down.
TATTCTTTGCCTGGGAAATCCCATAGACAGAGAAGCCTGGTGGGCTACAGTCCAAGGGGTCGCAAAGAGTCAGACATGACTGAGCACATGCATACACACATACATGCACGCATGCATACGCGTGCACACACACACACACACACACACACACATGAGTTGCCAGAGCACTTACTCTTGGGTGGAGCTGCTATGGGCATGTACTGGTCCCTAACTCCCCTATTCTGAAAGGCTGAAAAGTCAGTCTCGGTGGGTTTATGACTCTATAGACCAATGTGGAAAAGGCTACAGGAGTGAAGGTCTGTGGGGTGACTTGAACAAATCACTCACATGTATGGACTCCTGACTGAATTCCACAATTCCAGATCCTGGCACTTTATATGCAACTACTTCACTTGATCATCACACCGACCCTTCACAATCACCCCTGTTTTGCAGATGAGGAACGTGAGGTACCCAAAGGATAAGTAACCTTGACCTTTCCAAGGTCAAGAGGATGCCAAGTGGCAGATCCAGGATGTGAATCCCAGGTCCAATCCCTCATTCCCTTTGGCTGGGTGCAGAACATTCTGGGACCCCATTTTCCCACCCTTTCTCCCTGTTCTCTCTCACCCCGGATCTGCCCTCCTCACAGAGCTGCCAGCGGGGTGACTCACATCCATTGCCTTGCCCAATGCCCTCCTCACCCCCAACCCCACCCCCAGGCCTGAAGTGCTATTTCTAGAGGGAAGAATCTAGGGAGGAGCGGCTGTTTTCAATTCTAAACTCTAAAGCACCCAGCACAGTGTTCTTATGAACTTCCTAAGTGAAGATGAAGATGCTGTTGGTGGTGATGACAGTTGGAGGGGAGCAGGAAGCTGAAACATTAGGGACAGGGCAGGACAAACCGAGGGAGACTATCATTTGCTAAAAACCTACACCAAAATCTATGCTACAGAATTGCTGTGTTCATGACTGGACTTCCATTCCAACCCGAACGCCCTGAGCAGCCATCTGGGAGCCTCCCACCATCCAGGATAGAGCCAGAAGATGGCTGGGGCTCTCCGGTCCTCACAGAGCTGATGCCCAGGGCGTGGATGCTGCCTCCTCTGGGAGGCTCCAGGGAGCCTGGAGTTGGAAACCAGAGAGAAGCTCCCCACCCCTTGAACCTGTCTCCAGCTAGAGACAGGCGCTTGTCAAAGCCCCTTGGAATTGCCGGGGTAGGCACAATATAAACATTCATGTAGTTACAGGATAATAATTACAGCTTCCCTGTACATAACACCTCTCTTCCCCAGAGCAGCCGGCTTCTCCCATTATCTCATTAATCCTCCTGTCCCTGGGAGGCAGGGAGGGCCCCAGTGTGATCACCAGTATTTCACTGAGGGGGAAGGGAGGGAGGAGAGCCTGCCCGGGGTCACACACTTAGTCATGTGGTTTAAGTGTAGTCTGTGCTGGGGCCCTGACCAGAAGTCAGAGAAATAGTAATAATGGCAGCCCTTGGTTGAGTGCTTTAGTGAGAAGACACCAGACAGCCATGGGCATGGTTTCCCTCTGTCCTGCAACAGCCTGGTAAAGCTGGGATTATTATGGTCCCATTTTACAGATGGGGAGACTGAGCTCCTCACTAGGTATCAGAGGCAATACAGCCCCACACACTTACCTCTCCTCTTCAGCAGACATCTAACAGCCCGTTCCTGAATCAGGTCCCCTTCCCAGAGCAATAATAGGTAAACAAAAGTGGGGAGAGGGTGAAACCCTCCCCTCATCCCTGGGGAAGATCAGAGCTGTGGCTGGCAAGCTGCTGCTGCTAAGTCACCCCAGTCATGTCAGACTCTGTGCGACCCCATAGACAGCAGCCCACCAGGCTCCGCCCACCCTGGGTTCTCCAGGCAAGAACACTGGAGTGGGTTGCCATTTCCTTCTCCAATGCATGAAAGTGAAAATTGAAAGTGAAGTCACTCAGTCATGTCCGACTCTTAGCAACCCCATGGACTGCAGCCCACCAGGCTCCTCCGTCCATGGGATTCCCCAGGCAAGAGTGCTGGAGTGGGGTGCCAATGCCTTCTCTGGGCTGGGCAAGCAGGAGGCTGCAAAAGCAACTCATTCTGTAGCCTTATGGAATCAATAGAAAAGCCCTGATTCACTGAGAGCTGCACCCCACCCCCACCCTCCTCCAGTCCTATGCCTGTTTCCTGGCTCATCCTTTTGACGGGAGGACAATTACCACTATTCATATCCAGCCGGAGGCCACCTGCCAAGGACCCATTCTCATGCACAGCGAGCTAAAGATCAAGCACAAAGCAAGACAATCTGGGATTTTCCACCAGACCTGGGAGTGGACCCTCTGTGCTTACCCGCCTTGAGGCATTTAGAGATCTCTGCAAATTCCAGGGACCCAGCCCGCCCCGGGAAACCCAGTCAGGAAGCCTGAGGCTCAGGCTAGCTCACTCACACCAAGGCCTCAAAAAACTGAGAGGTTCAGCCCATAAGAAACTGGTCTTTGGAATTAAGTGAAGTCGCTCAGTCGTGACTCTTTGCGACCCCATGGACTGTAGCCTAGCAGGCTTCTCCATCCATGGGATTTTCCAGGCAAGGGTACTGGAATGGGTTGCTAATTCCTTCTCCAGGGGATTTTCCTGACCCAGGAATTGAACCCACATCTCCCAAACTGCAGGCAGGTGCTTTCCCTCTAAACCAGGGGTAATTTGGCCACTTGATGGGTAGAGCTGACTCATTGGTACATGCAGTCACAAAGAGTCAAACATGACTCATCAACTGAACAACAACCACAATGAGACTGGACAAACAGGAGCTTTTAGAGCTCCACGTCCTGACCCCAGTGGAGTGTCTGTCCCTGAGGTGGCTTTGGAGCCAGCTCATACTGACTTAACAGAGCTGAGTGTTAGTTTCAGGAATTTTGTGAGATGCTTGATGTCATATCAGTCAGTCAGTCAGTTCAGTTGGTCAGTCGTCTGACTCTTTGTGACCCCATGAACCGCCAACATGCCAGGCCTTCCTGTTCATCACCAACTCCCAGAGTTTACCCAAATTCATGTCCATTGAGTCGATGATGCCATTCAACCATTTCATCCTCTGTCATCCCCTTCTCCTCCTGCCTTCAATCTTTCACAGCATCAGGGTCTTTTCCAATGAGTCAGTTCTTCACATCAGGTGGCCAAAGTACTGGAGTTTTAGCTTCAACATCAGTCCTTCCAATGAATACCCAGGACTGATCTCCTTTAGGATGGACTGGTTGGATCTCTTTGCAGTCCAAGGGACTCTCAAGAATCTTCTTCAACACCACAGTTCAAAAGCATCAATTCTTCGGTGCTCAACTTTCTTTATAGTCCAATTCAAAGACAGATCTTTGTTGACAAAGTAATGTCTCTGTTTTTTAATATGCTGTCTAGGTTGGTCATAACTTTCCTTCCAAGGAGTAAGTCTTTTAATTTCATGGCTGCAATCACCATCTGCAGTGATTTTGGAGCCCAAAAAAATAAAGTAGCCACTGTTTCCCCATCTATTTGCCATGAAGTGATGGGAATGGATGCCATGATCTTTGTTTTCTGAATGTTGAGCTTTAAGCCAACTTTTTCACTCATTAAGAGGCTCTTTCATTATTCTTCACTTTGTGCCATAAGGGTGGTGTCATCTGCATATCTGAGGTTATTGCCATTTCTCCCAGCAATTTTGTTTCCAGCTTGTGCTTCAACCAGCCCAGTGTTTCTCATGATGTACTCTGCATAGAAGTTAAATACAGGTGGCCTAAAATCAGTCCTGGTGGGAGTATTGAGATCATGTTAATTGACAAATGCTACGAATCAGCTCCACCTCTCCCCTGCTGCCGATGCTGCTGCTGCTGCTGCATCACTTCAGTCGTGTCTGACCCTGTGCGACCCCATAGACAGCAGCCCACTAGGCTCCCCCGTCCCTGGGATTCTCCAGGCAAGAACACTGGAGTGGGTTGCCATTTCCTTCTCCAATGCATGAAAGTGAAAAGGGAAAGTGAAGTCGCTCAGCCGTGTCTGACTCTTAGCGACTCCATGGACTGCAGCCCACCAGGCTTCTCCGTCCATGGGATTCTCCAGACAAGAGTGCTGGAGTGGGGTGCCATTGCCTTCTCCTGCCAGTTGTTAAACATTTACCAGCACACCACTGCCTAGTGGGAGAAGCAGGGAGCTTCCAAAAACATCTAAAAATGTCATCGGAAAAATGAAGGCCAATCTCTCACAGAGGCCGAGTGAACGGTGTTCTTCTTTACAGCACGGACTGCCTTTCTCCTTGCTGTGTTTCTGGGCATATCTTGCTATCCAGATCATTGCCCGGTTACATTAGCCCAGAAATTGAACTATGCTCTCTGCAAGATTATTGCAAATTTTTTGGTGTATTAGAGTAAACTGAATTTTTTTTTTAAAGTTTCAGTTTCCCCTATTGGAATCTATAGAGAATCTATAGAGGATCCTCTATAGATCAATCTATAGGTGTCAGAGACAAAATTTTTGTAAGGAAAGGTTTATCTGGCTGCCTTTATCAGTTGTTGCCTTTGAATTTGGAATAACAACAAAGCCTTTCCCAGCTCAGCCTTGAGAGCATTGCCTATGGCCCAGACTTCAAATGGACCTTCTCAGAGTGTGTCTCAGAGTGACACTCAGTGGCCCAGCTGATTTTTTATCAAAACAATCACAAACTCTTCATATGAGAAACAGACGGCAAGAGAGAGTCCTCCGTGGGTGGCTTGGAGGTGATTTTCATGGTGAACTGTCTTGTGAATAAGACACTGAAGACAGTGACAGCCTCCTGGGGTTGCTGCTTTGTGTCCCAGTATGAAGTAATTGAGAATGTGAATAAAGCCCAAGCTTGTGCCCAAACCTCCAAACACCACCAAGTGAATGTTCAGTGAAGTTGTTACAACTGCTATCTCTTTGCGAGGCGGCTATTCCACCTTATTCCCAACTCTGCACCCCTTTATCCTCACAGATTCCTCACATCCCCAACCCAAATCCCAAAGGCCCCTGCAGCTCCCACACCCTGTGGTTGTATAAGGAAAGCATCTCACATCCACTGGGCTTTTCTCAAGGACCCCAGACCTCCGTAAGTCTCCCTGCTCAAAGCTCCTTGAGCCCTTGCTCTGAGCTGCCCTCTGGATGTCATATCTCTTCAGCTGGGAAGGAGGAGCCTCAAGTGCCATTCTTTCATTCAACAAATGTTTACGGATCACCTACCACATTCCAGGCCTGGTTCTTCGATGGGGGTACATCGAAAAACAGCGTGGACCTATCCCTGCCCTTGGGCAGACAGCTGAGCAAACAGAAAATTGGGGGCACATCCAGGATGGCTCCCTACCCAGTGCTGGTGCATCAAAGTCTTTCCGGAAAGCAACAGGTCGGATGTGACCTAAAGGGTGAGAAGGAAATATCTAGATCAGGGCTCTGCAAACTTTTCCCATCAAGTTCCCTACAGTCCTGTGATAGTATGACAGCCCATTTGCAAGTATTTTAAGCTTTTTGGCCTCTATGGTATCCATTGTAACTCTTGTTCTTCCACAGCAGTTCAAAAGCAGCCACTGGCAATACCAAAGCCAATGAGTATGTCAATGTCTCAGTAAAACTTTATTTATGGATGCTAAAGTTGGACTTTCATATAATTGTCAGAGTTACACAATATTCTTGCCTTGGTTTTTTTTGTTTGTTTGTTTTGTTTACTGTTAAAAAACATAAAAACCAATCGCTTCTTGGCCTTTTGGCTAAGAAACCATTCTTAATTCACAGGAGGATTTGGTCCCCAGATGTAGATGGAGGGTGTTGGTGCGAAGGTAGAGGTGGGGTTCAGTGTTTTCTAGGCTGAGGGCCTGGAGGTGGCAGAGAAGAAGGTGAGTCCAGATGGGACCCTGTTGGCCCTAAAAAGAAGCTTGGATTTACCCTGTGAGTCAGAGACGGGTATTCAGAGGGGGAGTCCCTTGTTAATGAAATATTTATTACATGCCTACTGAATGCCAGGCACCGTCCAGAGGGCTACTGTAGACTGGGTAGTCAGGAGAGGTTTTCCAAGGAGACAGCATCTGAGCTGAGATCTGAACTATAAGACCAGGTTTATGAGGTGCTATAACCCTTAATTCTTACAATTAACTGTGAGGAGAGATTAACTGATGTTCATTTTACAAGTGAGAAAATGGAGACTCAGCAAGGTTAAGCAAGTTGCCCAAGGTCACAGAACTGAATGATGGCAGAGAACCAAGATTTCAACTGCTCTGCACACAAACCCTTCCTCTAGCCTTTATTAACCATGTAACCTTGGCTAGTGACCTCATCTCAGAGTCCCCCTACACTAGTTATGAGCGCCCTTCTTTCTTCTATCAGGAAGTATGTTTATAAAGCCTGTGCACTCAAAAAATCTGTATTGAGGGAACTCCCTGATGGTCCACTGGTTAGGGTTAGGCCCTGTCACTGCCAGGGCCCAGGGTTCAGTGCCTGGTTGGGGAACTAAGATCCTGCAAGCCACGTAGCAAAAAAAAAAAAAAAAAAGATGTCCTGAGGGCCTACTACATGCCAGGAGTCTTCTAGGTGCTTGATAGGGACAATGAACAAAAAGCTCTTGGGGCAGTGAACAAAACAAAGATCCCTACACCCTCAGAGGGCAGCTACAGGATTTGGAATTTTTACATTGAGTGGTCAGGGTAAACCTCACTAAGGATATGACTTTTGAAAAGACTCAAAGGAGATGAGGAACTTTGCTATACAAGCATTTTGGAAAAGAGTTTCAGGCAAAGGAAACAGCCAGTGCAAAGACCCTGAGGCTGAAAGCATGATGGTATGTTCAAAGAAATAACTCCAGAAAGAATGAAGGGATGGAGCCAAAGCAAAAACAATACCCAGTTGTGCATGTGACTGGTGATAGAAGCAAGATCCGATGCTGTAAAGAACAATATTGCATAGAAACCTGGAATGTCAGGTCCATGAATCAAGGCAAATTGGAAGTGGTCAAACAAGAGATGGCAAGGGTGAACATCGACATTCTAGGAATCAGTGAACTAAAATGGACTGGAATGGGTGAATTTAACTCAGATGACCATTATATCTACTACTGTGGGCAGGAATCCCTCAGAAGAAATGGAGTAGCCATCATGGTCAACAAAAGAGTCCGAAGTGCAGTACTTGGATGCAATCTCAAAAACGACAGAATGCTCTCTGTTCATCTCCAAGGCAAACCATTCAATATCACAGTTATCCAAGTCTATGCCCCAACCAGTAATGCTGAAGAAGCTGAAGTTGAATGGTTTTATGAAGACCTACAAGACCTTTTAGAACTAACACCCAAAAAAGATGTCCTTTTCATTATAGGGGACTGGAATGCTAAAGTAGGAAGTCAAGAAACACCTGGAGTAACAGGCAAATTTGGCCTTGGAATGCGGAATGAAGCAGGGCAAAGACTAATAGAGTTTTGCCAAGAAAATGCACTGGTCATAGCAAACACCCTCTTCCAGCAACACAAGAGAAGACTCTACACATGGACATCACCAGATGGTCAACACCGAAATCAGATTGATTATATTCTTTGCAGCCAAAGATGGAGAAGCTCTATACAGTCAACAAAAACAAGACCAGGAGCTGACTGTGGCTCAGATCATGAACTCCTTATTTCCAAATTCAGACTTAAATTGAAGAAAGTAGGGAAAACCGCTAGACCATTCAGGTATGACCTAAATCAAATCCCTTATGATTATACAGTGGAAGTGAGAAATAGATTTAAGGGCCTAGATCTGATAGATAGAGTTCCTGATGAACTATGGAATGAGGTTCGTGACATTGTACAGGAGACAGGGATCAAGACCATCCCCATGGAAAAGAAATGCAAAAAAGCAAAATGGCTGTCTGGAGAAGCCTTACAAATAGCACTGAAAAGAAGAGAGGCGAAAAGCAAAGGAGAAAAGAAAAGATATAAGCATCTGAATGCAGAGTTCCAAAGAATAGCAAGAAGAGATAAGAAAGCCTTCTTCAGCAATCAATGCAAAGAGATAGAGGAAAACAACAGAATGGGAAAGACTAGAGATCTCTTCAAGAGAATTGGAGATACCAAGGGAACATTTCATGCAAAGATGGGCTCGATAAAGGATAGAAATGGTATGGACCTAACAGAAGCAGAAGATATTAAGAAGAGGTGGCAAGAATACACAGAAGAACTGTACAGAAAAGATCTTCACGACCCAGATAATCATGAGGATGTGATCACTAATCTAGAGCCAGACATCTTGGAATGTGAAGTCAAGTGGGCCTTAGAAAGCATCACTAAGAACAAAGCTAGTGGAGGTGATGGAATTCCCGTTGAGCTGTTTCAAATCCTGGAAGATGATGCTGTGAAAGTGCTGCACTCAATATGCCAGCAAATTTGGAAAACTCAGCAGTGGCCACAGGACTGGAAAAGGTCAGTTTTCATTCCAATTCCAAAGAAAGGCAATGCCAAAGAATGCTCAAACTACCGCACAATTGCACTCATCTCACACGCTAGTAAAGTAATGCTCAAAATTCTCCAAGCCAGGCTTCAGCAATATGTGAACCGTGAACTCCCTGATGTTCAAGCTGGTTTTAGAACAGGCAGAGGAACCAGAGATCAAATTGCCAACATCCGCTGGATCATGGAAAAAGCAAGAGAGTTCCAGAAAAACATCTATTTCTGCTTTATTGACTATGCCAAAGCCTTTGACTGTGTGGATCACAATAAACTGTGGAAAATTCTGAAAGAGATGGGAATACCAGACCACCTAACCTGCCTCTTGAGAAATCTGTATGCAGGTCAGGAAGCAACAGTTAGAACTGGACATGGAACAACAGACTGGTTCCAAATAGGAAAAGGAGTACGTCAAGGCTGTATATTGTCTCCCTGCTTATTTAACTTATATGCAGAGTACATCATGAGAAACGCTGGACTGGAAGAAACACAAGCTGGAATCAAGATTGCCGGGAGAAATATCAATAACCTCAGATATGCTGATGACACCACCCTTATGGCAGAAAGTGAGGAGGAGCTAAAAAGCCTCTTGATGAAAGTGAAGGAGGAGAGCGAAAAAGTTGGCTTAAAGCTCAACATTCAGAAAACGAAGATCATGGCATCCGGTCCCATCACTTCATGGGAAATAGATGGGGAAACAGTGGAAACAGTGTCAGACTTTATTTTTTTGGGCTCCAAAATCACTGCAGATGGTGACTGCAGCCATGAAATTAAAAGACGCTTACTCCTTGGAAGAAAAGTTATGACCAACCTGGATAGTATATTCAAAAGCAGAGACATTACTTTGCCGACTAAGGTCCGCCTAGTCAAGGCTATGGTTTTTCCTGTGGTCATGTATGGATGTGAAAGTTGGACTGTGAAGAAAGCTGAGCGCCGAAGAATCGATGCTTTTGAACTGTGGTGTTGGAGAAGACTCTTGAGAGTCCCTTGGACTGCAAGGAGATCCAACCAGTCCATTCTGAAGGAGATCAACCCTGGGATTTCTTTGGAAGGAATGATGCTAAAGCTGAAACTCCAGTACTTTGGCCACCTCATGCGAAGAGTTGACTCATTAGAAAAGACTCTGATGCTGGGAGGGATTGGGGGCAGGAGGAGAAGGGGACGACCGAGGATGAGATGGCTGGATGGCATCACGGACTCGATGGACGTCTGAGTGAACTCCGAGAGATGGTGATGAACAGGGAGGCCTGGCGATTCATGGGGTTGCAAAGAGTCGAACACGACTGAGCGACTGAACTGAACTGATGTTCAAAGAACAACTAGGAGGTCAGTATGGCAGGAGCAGAATAAGGGATGTGAAAAGTGGTAAGATGTGATGTCTGAGAGGGAAAGCGGAGAAGCTGAAGAGGGGTTAAGAAAGCTTGCTGTGGTTTTACTCTTAAGTTTGCAGTTCAAGCCTCAAGCATCTAGATGTTCCCCAGGGCTATGATTTCATGTCTCTGTGACAAAGAATCTATACCCATCACCGCCCACTGTGATTGTCAGCCAGGCTTCTCTCTGCACTAAGCAGTCACAGTAGGAGAGGTGCTGGCATTGGACAAGGACCAGAAGGGACTTTCCATCAGATACCCAGCTGAAGAGGATTAATTAATTCTCTTCAGCTCTCTGCAGTATGAGATGGCCTAGGTTACACAGAGCTCCCTAATTTCCCAGCCCTTAGAGAGTGGGCTACATTACAAGGGACAGGTTGGGTTTGGTAATCATGCAGGAAGGTTTCAGAGGTTTTATTTTTTCTTTCAAATCCTCGGTATTCTGCAAGACGTGGCCAGCTCTAGCCCAATCTTAGGATGATAAGAATACGCTGAGAGGCAGGCTAGGCGCCAGGCTGCTCAACAAAGACCCTGAAGATCTCTCTCTCCACCAGCCCCCACCTCATTCATGGTTGGGGAGAGTTTGGGGTATTAGAGAAGAACAGGAGGGAAGCTTCCAACGCATCCTGGGATGCACTTGACACTCATTCCCCACTTCTGTTATGAATCTGGTTGGTTTAGTTGGTTCGTTTTGGCCACTTAGCTTATGAGATCTTTGTTCTCTGACCTCGAATTGAATTGAACCCATCCCCCCTGCAGTGGAAGTGCGGAGTCTTATTTATAACCACTGGACTGCCAGGGAAGTCTCATGAATCTAGTTTACTATGTGTCCAGGCTTCCTGTTTTTTTTTTTTTTTAATGGATTTATTTGTTTTTATTTTCTTCTACATCTGTTTCTGAGTTTAGTTCCTTTGCCTTAAATGCATCAGTGATGGCTCAAACCAGGTATGGGTTGTGACTTAGACCTTGGGGAGTCCTTTCAGCACCCCCGTGTCCCATCATTCTGAAAGTGAAGTGAAAGTCGCTCAATTGTGTCCAACTCTTTGCGATCCCATGGGCTATACAGCCCATGAAATTCTCAAGGCCAGAATACTGGAGTGGGTAGCCTTTCCCTTCTCCAGGGGATTCTTCCAAACCCAGGTCTCCCACATTGCAGNCCCATCATTCTGAAAGTGAAGTGAAAGTCGCTCAATTGTGTCCAACTCTTTGCGATCCCATGGGCTATACAGCCCATGAAATTCTCAAGGCCAGAATACTGGAGTGGGTAGCCTTTCCCTTCTCCAGGGGATTCTTCCAAACCCAGGTCTCCCACATTGCAGGGGGATTCTTTACCAGCTAAGCCACAAGGGAAGCCCAGGAATACTGGAATGGGTAGCCTATCCCTTCTCCAGCAGATCTTTCTGACCCAGGAACCAAACCAGGGTCTCCTGCATTGCAGGCAGATCCTTTACCAACTGAGCTACAGGGAAAGCCCCCCATCACCCTGAGGAAGTAGCAGATGGCCCCAGAGCATCTGCCAGCATAAAGGTGAGATGTCCCTGGTCTTGAGACAAGTATAGTGTCTTGACTATAGTCAAGCTCCTCTTCACTATCCAACAGAAAAAGACTGTTTTGTGTGCATCCCAGGGAATTTCTTCTCTCCTTAAGGAATCAAAGTAGCCAGGTTCCAGTTCTGCCAAGAAATCCACTTTCTAGACAAGGAAAATTCTTGGAGCAAAAAACACGCTCTGCCACTCGCCCCAACACGCACCATGGGGCACCAGTAAATAAATCCATTGTCTTGTCTGAGCTCAGTGTGAATTCCTCAGCAGTTAAAAATGTTGGTTTGTTTTCTCCAGATCTTTATAGGCTGGTATAATTTCATTAGATACATTTCCTTCATTCCTCCCTTGCTACTCCCAGCTAAGAATCCCTTTACCTTTTGACATCTTCCTTTTTTGCGTCTCTGAGATCTTCACCAGGCATTGTCCTAAGTTATTCCCCTGCAGAGAATTAACAAATAACCAAGTAGTCAGTCTACTTCCTGTTCCATTTATCCCTTGGCACTCTAGGAATGTGCTCATTTAAGTGAGGTTTTCTGCAGGCACATCTAAGAGGGCGTAGAGATAGATGCACAAGGAGACAAAGACAGTGCTTTTTTTTTTTTCTTTAAAAAACTTTATTTTTAATGACATGAAGTCTTTTCTTTCAACACCCAGGATGCAAAGACATTGATTCCTGGGGAGAAAGATGATTGTTTCCAAGCCAGCAGGGAAAGAGATTGTCTTATACCTCCTTTGTCTTCTATCTGGGGCTCAACTGGACCAGTCAGTCCTTCAACAGAGAAGGCTCCTGTTGCAAATGCCAGAGACCAGCAGGCTGAGAATAGGATCATTCAACCCTGAGATGGAAACTCCAGTCTAAATAAAACCCAGCCAAAATTTTTATTACCTGAACCATGAAGCCTCACCAGCCACAAGAATCTCAGTGCCTTGCCTGAGAAGTGGAGGTGCCTCTGCATTCCTGAGCACAGGAGTCAGACTTGCCAGTCTCTCCGCCTGGTATCATAAGGCCACGAGATCTAGTGGTTAAGGGCATGGGTGCAGGGTTTCTAAAGCACGTGCCTAGTTTCCGAAGCCTGCCTCAACCCCTTCCTACCTGTGCTAGCTTGGATAAGTTACTTAACAGCTCTGTGACTCAGGCTCCTCATTTATAAAGTGGGGATAAGAAAAGTAGCTACCTCTTAGGGTTATCACAAGGGTTAAATTATATATATATACATACAGCAATTAAAATAGTGCCTGTTGCATTCTAAACATTATATAAGCATTAGCTGTTTTTCATTACTATCATTGCAGTAATATGTGATAATAGATAAAAAGCACATACCTCTCTTGTGGGCTGCACAAAGCCAGGTTTTGGCAAATCCTTCATCCTTTAGATATTTATATGCACCAAGTGTGGGCTCAAGTGCAGAGCCTTTATAAATGCACCAGCCCACACTGAGATGCTTTCACCCTCAGGCCTCTCTGTGAGCCTGTCCTCTAGCTTCCTGCCACTGAGCTGGTGGCCAGTCCCAGCCCCACATCAAGGTCAGGAAGGAAAGCGACAGAGGACCAGCTGCTCCATCTCCTTCAGTCTGGGGGAAAGCGGTGGCAGGGAGCAGCGACAGTTAGGACCTTGGCGGAACTGAAGTCCCCAGACAAGGAATGACCAACCAAGCATGAGACAGAGATGCACTCTCCTCCTGTCATACTCCACCCCCAGCACACAACCTCACAACACCCCAACACACACACAAGACTCTCAACACTACACAGTTCCCCAAGACCACACCACAACAATCCCCCCCAGTGCTACACATCAACACACACACAGCTCCACAATACCGGCAACACCCTCTACAAACATACCACCCAACACACACAATGCCCCTCACCCTACACAATAACCCAACACGAACGCAGCTACACAACACCCCAACACACATAGACACTGATGAAGCTGTCCTGTTCTCCAGCCCCTCCATCTTTGCCTTTTCTCTAGGACAGACCCTCACAGGGAAGCACTCCAGTCCCGTGTGTGATGCAGAACAAGAGCAGAAGGTGGGAGGAGGGGGACTTCCTGGTGGCCCAGTGGCCAAGACTCCGTGTTCCCAGTGCAGAAGGCCCAGGTTCGATCTCCGGTCAGAGAACTAGATTCCACAAGTCACCACTAAAGACCCTGCATGCCGCAACTAAAACCCAGCACAGCCAAACAAATAAATAAATGTTCTTTTTTAAAGAGAGTGAAGATGAAGGAAGGGGGCGGGACAGCATGCAGACACTGGAGTGAGAGCTCAGAAGTGGATCTGGGCTCATCTATGTATTACCCATAGAACCTGGCAGAGGAAGTCATCTCTCTGAGCCTCTCTTGCCTTGTCTGCAAAATACTCATCATGCCTACATTAGGAGAATGTTGTTGGGATTAACCCAGATCATAAGCAGAACACACTCGGCACAGGTGCCTGGCATGCAGCCCATCACCACCCCCTGTAAGCGGAAGTGGTGTGGTTGTCACTGATACTCCTGTTGCTGAAATGGGGCCGACCAAGGGAGAGGAAAGACGTGGGGAAGAAGCGCGAGTGAACCATGGAAAGAAGGAAGTCTCCCCGCCCCAGAAAGAAATCAGCACCTTTGTCTTCTAAAGTAAGTTTCCACAGCAGCTCTAGGAACTCACATCTGTCATGATCTCTACCTTAGGTCCTCCAAGGGGACAGTCATTAGTAAACGTATTAATTAGCATCATGCTATCAACCCAGATCAATTCTTTGACCAGAAGAATCCTAACTTTACTGTCCCAGCTGCCTCTCAGCAGGCGAGAACGTGGTTGTGTTTCCTGCGATCAGAGAGTACACTAGCCCCCATCGCGTTCTCACACTTGACCATCCTCCACTAGTGAGCAATCCCTGGGTAGGACCCCAGTTCAATCCTGAGGCCCATCCGGTGTAGGGACATTCATCCAGGTTCTCCCTTCTAGCTGCAGCCATCCCATCGTCCTCTCCCGCAAGGGCTCTTTCTTCTTTCTTAAGGTTGCAGATCCCTTTAAGAATCTGGTGAAAGGGACAGTCTTCCTTGCAATTTTGTTCTGACCAACTTCTGAGCCCCCTTAAGTCCCCAGTTCCAGAAGATGCGGGAACTTCCAGCGCCTGTTTCCCATCTTGGCTGTTCCCAGCAGAGCTGACTGGAGCTTGGCCTCTCTGAGGATCAGAGAGTCCTTCCACCTGGCGGCCTGCTCAGAGCCAGCTTGTTAAAAGTGAGCCGCCCAGGATGCACCACACAGCTCTGCTCAGAGCCTCAGATTCCGGCAATGAACCCAAAGAGGGCCAGGAAGAGCACACACACCGCTCTGTTCCTCCAGCAGCTGGGGGTGGGGTGTTTGAAGAGAGGTTACAGGACCCTATGTGTCTGTGCAGTTGTCATATTTGCTAAAACATCCCACGTTCCTGAGTAGTGCGTGCATACTCAGTCATGTTCAACTCTTTGTGACCCCATGGACTGTAGCCCACCAGGTTCCTCTGTCCTTGGGATTCTCCAGGCAAGAATACTGGAGTGGGTTGCCATTCCCTTCTCTATGGAATCTTCTAGACCCAGGTATCAAATCCTGTGTCTCCTGCATTGCAGGTGAATTCTTTACCACTTGAGCCATTAGGGAAGCTGAAGAAAACTTAGAAAAAAGAAAAAAGCCTGGGCCAATTCCCCAAAATTCTATAGTCAGAGAGGAGTATATGGTTCTGACCAGGTATCGGGGAGAATGGAAGCCCTCACGTCTGCTGTAGCCAACATGGAGTCTGGCAGGAATAACTAACTAACCAGGTGTCCGTTCTGAGCGATGAGCTATTGTAACCATTTAGCTGAACCCCCTCAACAACCTATGTGGTGGGAACTAGTATTATCCTCATTTTATAGGGAAGGAAACAGGAATACTGGGGTGAAAGAGCTTGCCAAGACCCCAGCATGGAAGAGCGGCGATCTGGCCTCAGGCAATCTTAACTCCTGAGCCCAAACTGCTAATCTCTGTGCTATACCACCTCCGCTGTGCTTGCCTCAGCATTGTTACCGCGGAAGCGGCGAGGAGAGGGCAGGAGAAAAAATCCACTTTTCCCATAGTGTTTCCCTCTGGCAGGCTCTCCAATGCTATCACACACCACCAGATTCGAATCTAGAGAAATGAGGTGACAGTTTGGTCCCCTGATGCGCGCTAGTCCCTCCTGCCCATGAATTTCAGATGCCCAGAAACAAAAAGCACGAGAGAGCCACAGAGGTTGAACTCAATACCAAAGGGCCTGCTTTTCTATCAAACTAAGTCATCCAGGCTTTTCACACTCAGACTAGACCTGGTCCCTGTATTTTTCCACCCAGACCCACTCTTTATGCTGCTGGCCAGTCATCTTAGTGCACCCACTATAACCAGAAGAGCAGTAAGTAGACCAAGACGCTAAATACATGTCCCTGTGGAGAAGGCGATGGCACCCACTCCAGTACTCTTGCCTGGAAAATCCCATGGACAGAAAAGCCTGGAAAGCTACAGTCCATGGAGTCGCGAAGAGTCGGACACGACTGAGCGACTTCACTTTCACTTTTCACTTTCATGCATTGGAGAAGGAAATGGCAACCCACTCCAGTGTTCTTGCCTGGAGAATCCCAGGGACGGCGGAGCCTGGTGGGCTGCCGTCTATGGGGTCGCACAGAGTCGGACACGACTGAAGCGACTTAGCAGCAGCAGCAGTGCCCATCCAAATGTCACCAGAACACTTGCATGTGAGTTATGTAAAGTGAGATACAGCTTTCAACTCAAAATAAAAGAGAAAGGCATTGAGCCCAAGTAGTACTATGTCCTAAGTCATTCACGAAGGACCTAATTACAAATTCTTGCCCCAAATCCCTGCCATATGAGTGCAAGTTCTAAAATACAGGCTGTGTACAGAAGCCCGGGAGTATATGTCTCAGTCACATTTCTACCAATAATATCATAGTGTTGAAACAGGACTGTTTTTTTGTTTTGTTTTGTTTTGTTTTTGCCAAAATCCCTTACTTTTGAACACCTGGCAATGCTAGGAACAGCTTCCACATCCACAATGTCAGAGAACCCTCTGGAGATGTTCCAGATTGACTTGATAGCCGCTATGATCGATACTTGAGAACACCATGGAAACAACAACCCATCTTTGTCACCATGCAGGGGACTTGAGGCAAAACCCCAGAAGCTACCAAGAGACACAACTTGATTTCTTCCCCTCACACTGTCAAGCTCCTGACATCCCTTTCATTGACTTTTTCTTGTGAAGGACCAAAATGAGAAAACAGTTTGCTGCTAAGTCACTTCAGTCGTGTTCATAACACCATGGAAACAACAACCCATCTTTGTCACCATGCAGGGGACTTGAGGCAAAACCCCAGAAGCTACCAAGAGACACAACTTGATTTCTTCCCCTCACACTGTCAAGCTCCTGACATCCCTTTCATTGACTTTTTCTTGTGAAGGACCAAAATGAGAAAACAGTTTGCTGCTAAGTCACTTCAGTCGTGTTCAACTCTGTGTGACCCCATAGACAGCAGCCCACCAGACTCCCCCATCCCTGGGACTCTCCAGGCAAGAATACTGGAGTGGGTTGCCATTTCCTTCTCCAATGCATGAAAGTGCAAAGTGAAAGTGAAGTCGCTCAGTCATGCCCAACTCTTAGTGACCCCATGGACTGTAGCCCTCCAGGCTCCTCCATCCACGGGATCCTCCAGGCAAGAGTACTGGAGTGGGGTGCCATACCTAGGGAATAACCTCCTTTTAGATTTGGAAAATGAGACCCAGAGAAGTTAAATCACATCTCTCAGCGTATCTATCAGGAAGGTCCCTGTGTTTGGACACAGAAACTTGAGTGGGAGTGCTAGTTCTACCCCTTTGATATCTCACTGACATTGGCAGAGTTACTTATAAGCCTCAGTTTTCACATCTGCAAAAGGGGACCATAAGCCCCATCTCAAGGAATGGATGCAAGGATTCCATGGGATACTGCAGCATGTGCCAGTGCTTTAGAAAATGTAACAGGTTATGTCAACAGTGTATAATGAAAGGTGCGTCCCATCACGCCACTCCTGCTCTTTTCTCTATTGAAAAGACCAGAGAAGCAGCGGTGGACTTGGGGATGTTTGTGCTGCTTCCTGCAGGTTGGGTTCTCTTTTTCTTAGGATTCTATCTTTTCTTTTCCTCAGGACTGGGGAAGAAGGAGCGGGATTGGGGGTGGGGGAACCTGGCCTCGTCTTAACAGCCTCTAGACCTGCATATGTCACTGCTGTCAGCAGAGGACAAAACCCAAAAGGAGAGGAGGGAAAAATAAATCTTTTGTTTTTGAAACTAAATAGCTCAAAATGCAGCTAGAAAAGTTCCAAAAAGATTTGGCTTTCACCAACATGGAGCGGAAACAAAGCTGACCCCTCCCCTGGCCATGCCCTCTGACCCATCTGCCTGGATGACCCCTTCTCTCTCAGCCTCAGGGTCTGGTTTCAGGGTTTTCCTCAGGGCAGGGGGGTGGAGGGAAGGTGGGCTTGGTGCTTTGGGGGGATGGGGGTGGAGTGTGTTCACACTAGCCCCAGTTTCCATGAGGCTGGGAGAGTCTGTTGGTTAATATTAATGAACAGTGATCTGCGCCTGCTGCAGTTTCTCGTACAAGGTGGGTTTAGCAGGAGGAACATACTACAGGAACGGTCCCCCTGCCACCACCTTTGGAAATCCAGGGCTCAGGGCTCAAACTGTAAATATTGAGTTGGGCAGGCCCCTCTTCCTTCTGTTTTCTCCTCACCATCGCCTACCCTCACCCCGTATACATTAAATCCATTCTTCCTATGTAACAAGGGTGACCACGTTTCCTCAGGGCTCTGTTCAATTTGGGTCTGTGTCCATAGATTTTCCAAAAATGTCCATAAATCCCTTCAGCCACCACAACACAACTAACGGCGATTCTTTGTTTGCTGTTCAAGTTGCCAGTCCTAAAGCTGGGAAGAACAGTCTGTCCTTCCATCAGACACAGGTCTACCCGTCAGAGGAGGAAGCCCTGGGCTTCAGGATGAACTCAGGAACAAACGGTAAAGGGCGGGAGTCTGAGGTAACGTCCATTCATTTGGGAAAGCCTGGGGGTGGTGGGGGAGGGAAGTGTCTTCCTCCTTTCCCATAGTTAGTCCCAATATAGCTGGAATAGTCTATCAGTAGGAATACTCTAATTAGCAGCAGGTGAAGGCCAAAAAAAAAAAAAAGAGAGACAGAGAGCAGGGGGCTCCGTGAAACAGAAGACTCAGTTTTGAGGCCCATCTTTGCACTGAAGTTGTCTCATCAGGAAAATGGAAGAAAGTGGACTGGCTTTCTCTACCTCATAGGAAAATGGGGAGGACAGAAGGTGATGGTGATTTTGGAAGCAGCTGGACTTCCCTGGTGGCTCAGACTGTAAAGAATCTGCCTTCAATATGGGAGACCTGGGTTCAGTTCCTGGGTTGGGAAGATCCCCTGGAGGAAGGCATGGCAACCCACTCCAGCATTCTTGCCTGGAGAACCCCATGGACAGAGGAGCCTGGCGGGCCACAGGCCATGGCGTTGCAAAGAGTCAGACACAACTGAGGGACTAACCCTTTGGTGAACAGCTGAATGTACATGTGGCTGCAGAGCCCTGGCTTCTGGTTGTTGCTAACTGCATGGCAACAGTAAGATAAGGACATGCAGATTCTGAGATGGACATGACCAGAGGCCCATGATGAGCCTTTTTCTTGGATTATCTCATTTAACACCCACATTAGCCTTGTAGGCTGGGTACTTTTCTTATCCCCCTTTTCAGATGAGAAAACAGGCTCAGCAAGCTCAAGTATAATAACTCGCTTGAGGTCCCACGACAAGATGGTGATGGAGCCAAGCCTCAAACCTGGGTTTCCTATATGACCTTGGATGAACTAGGTCAGATCCTTAAGCCTTAGTTTCCTCATTTGTAAGAAATAAAATGGGCTGCACAAGATGACCTGTGAAACCCCTTCAGGCCTAAGAATACTGGACTGCCACTCCCAACAATTCCCCCTGAGACCACATCAACAGACCAAGTCCACATTCCCTAGCTGTGGAGACCCTTAGCAAAAGTCTGGGGAGTAGACACACTGGCAGCTTGTCAGTCCACCCACACGTGCATGCACACTCACACACACACTGGCTCCCTGCTAGCCTCTTCCGGCCCAGAATCTCCTGTTGGCCACAACAGAAACCTGGCCTGTGGGGTCTGTGCCCAGTAATAGGAACACCACAGGGCTGAGAGCCCACAGGCTACAGAGCAAGCCAGACAGACACGGCTTTTCCCAAACAGAGGAAACACTCTCCCTGGCACTCAGCCTCCCTGGCTCTATAAGCAAACCCAGACAAAGGGCCACCCTGCCGCCGCCTGCAGGCAGCCCACCAGTCCAGTGCCCATGTCCCTCCATTGGCCCATTCTCCTAGCATCCTCCCCGGGGCGCTGCTAAGTTCCCCTCAGAGGGTCCTGCAGGAAGGCAGCAGGGCCAGAGCAGGCTGAGGCAGCCCGGCTCTCTGTCCAGTCTCCCCACAGGCAATTCAAAGGCTCGACTCTGTGGGAGTTGCTGGGGATGCTCCAAAACCGGATGGCTTCAGAGCCTTCAGAAAGATTTCCTTTCTCACCTTCACCCCTACTGCCTACTCTTCCCAGAATATGAGATCCATGTATTCCGGAAAGCTCCCGCTGACATGTGAGATTACCTTCCGAGCCGTCATAAGCATACCAGGAGGAAGAGTCGGAGTGTGGTTTAGAGGAAAAGACTAGGCCACCAGCTGACTCCCTTGGCACAGTCTCCTCCCGCGGAGGGCTCTGGAACTCCGTACCTCAGTTTCCCCCAGGGGAAAAGCGAGGCCCAGTGCAATCTGAGGCTGCCTTGACTGTTGGAGTATCTCTGAGATTTCAATACACACAACCAGGTACAACCAGGTCATTCAGACCTGAATGGTTTTTTTCGGGCTGTACTGAGATACATTTGACACAAAACACTGTGTAAATTTAAGGCTTACAACATATTGGCTTGATCCATTTATAAATTATGAAATGATGGCCGTCATTATTAGCTCCCGCCTCCATCCTATAGCACAGTTACCATTTCCTCTTTGTGGTGAGAAAATTTAAGATCTACCCTTAGCAACACTGAAGTACATGAAACAGTATTATTAGCTTTAACCACTGTGTTGTACATTAGATCCCCCAACTTGTTCATCTTATACCCACAAGCATATATATACCCTTTGACCAATATCTCCCCATTTTTCCCACATCCCTCAACTGCTAGTAACCACCACTCTGTTCTTTCTCTCAGTTTAGATTCCACGTATGTGAAGTCATACAGTATATCTTTCTCTATCTGACTTATCTCACTTAGTCTAATGGCCTCAAGGTCTATCCAAGGTGCTGTCAACAGTAGGCTTTCATTCTAAACCTGAATTTTTTTTTTTGGCCACACTGAATGGCATATGGGATCTTAGTTCCCCGTCCAGGGATTGATTGAATCCGCACCCTCCGCAGTGAAAGCGCTGAGTCCTAACCACTGAACCACCAGGGAATTCCCCTAAGCCTAAATTCTTATAAGATAAAAAATTTTTCTATTTATCAACTCACGTCTGATACTGATCTCGTGACCTCCACACTCCCGGCCTGAGTCCCTGAGATTCAGAGTAGAGAGTGGCCTTAGCATTTTATTGGGCCTAATCCTTTTTTTTTTTTTTTAACCTCAACAGAATAATCTGTTCCCTTTGTCAGCTGGTAAATGAAATCCATGTGAAAAATGAAAATCCCTGTGGAATCCCTGAAACTCCGTTATAAAATAGCGGGGAAATGGTATCTTCACTGAAAATTCAAGTGACCAATTAGTTGTCAGCCACAGGTACAGTCAGGGCTTCTTGTCAATTTTTTTTTTTTTCCTTCTACATGATGCAGGATCATCTCTCTAAACACAAGGGGAAAAACAGAGGCCCTAGAATGTTTTTCCAGGTTCCTCCCAAATATTCATTCTTCCTTTTAGATTTCCCAATTTCTTCCACTGGCCAAAGGCAGGGAAGTGTATAGCCAGGTGGGGCTCAGGATTTAAAGTCAGTGTTTATCTGATAAACTCCTCTGTGGACTTGAGGACAGCCAGAGTCTGATAAGCAGGACTAATCAAGTGGTGTGACTGTCTCTGCTTCATTTTTTTCCACCTATAAAAATTGGGAGAAGCTTCCTTAGGTCTGTGAAAAGTGTGAAAAAAAGAGGAGCGAAAAGCAAAAGAGAAAAGGAAAGATATAAGCATCTGAACCAGTTCAGTTCAGTCGCTCAGTCCTGTTCGACTCTTTGCAACCCCATGAATCGCAGCACTCCAGGCCTCCCTGCTGCTGCTACTGCTGCTGCTAAGTCACTTCAGTCGTGTCTGACTCTGTGCGACCCCATAGACGGCAGCCCACTAGGCTCCTCCGTCCCTGGGATTCTCTAGGCAAGAACACTGGAGTGAGTTGCCATGTCCTTCTCCAATGCATGAAAGTGAAGAGTGAAAGTGAAGTCACTCAGTAGTGTCCGACTCTTAGCAACCACGTGGACTGCAGCCTATTAGGCTCCTCCACTCATGGGATTTTCCAGGCAAGAGTACTAGAGTGGGGAGCCATTGCCTTCTCCGCCAGGCCTCCCTGTCCATCACCAACTCCTGGAGTTCACTCAGACTCACGTCCATCGAGTCAGTGATGCCATCCAGCCATCTCATCCTCTGTCGTCCCCTTCTCCCCTTGCCTCCAATCCCTCCCAGCATCAGAGTCTTTTCCAATGAGTCAACTCTTCACATGAGGTGGCCAGAGTACTGGAGTTTCAGCTTTAGCATCATTCCTTCCAAAGAAATCCCAGGGCTGATCTCCTTCAGAATGGACTGGTTGGATCTCCTTGCAGTCCAAGGGACTCTCAAGAGTCTTCTCTAACACCACAGTTCAAAAGCATCAATTCCTCGGCACTCAGCCCTCTTCACAGTCCAACTCTCACATCCATACATGACTGCTGGAAAAACCATAGGCTTGACTAGACGGACTTTAGTCGGCAAAGTAATGTCTCTGCTTTCGAATATGCTATCTAGGTTGCTCATAAC
>SJYX01004582.1:98474-121135 GCA_006410675.1 Oreotragus oreotragus | reverse complement strand
CCAGGCTCCCCCGTCCCTGGGATTCTCCAGGCAAGAACACTGGAGTGGGTTGCCATTTCCTTCTCCAATGCATGAAAGTGAAAAGTGAAAGTGAAGTCGCTCAGTCATGTCCAACTTGTAGCGAACCCATGGACTGCAGCCTACCAGGCTCCTGCATCCATGGGATTTTCCAGGCAAGAGTACTGGAGTGGCGTGCCATCGCCTTCTCCGATACGTCAACTACATTTCAATTTTTAAAAAATTTAAGAGTTTGCAGAGAAATATTTGGTGGCCATCGATTTGGGTGGAACTAATGCAAGGAGATCCAACCAGTCCATTCTGAAGATCAGCCCTGGGATTTCTTTGGAAGGAATGATGCTAAAGCTGAAGCTCCAGTACTTTGGCCACCTCATGTGAAGAGTTGACTCATTGGAAAAGACTCTGATGCTGGGAGGGATTGAGGGCAGGAGGAGAAGGAGACGACAGAGGATGAGATGGCTGGATGGCATCACTGACGGAGTGAACTCTGGGAGTTGGTGATGGACAGGGAGGCCTGGTGTGCTGCGATTCATGGGGGTTGCAAAGAGTCGGACACTGAACTGAACTGAACTGAAAGGAACATTGCCAGGAGAAATATCAATAACCTCAGATGACACTACCCTTATGGCAGAAAGTGAAGAGGAACTAAAAAGCCTCTCGATGAAAGTGAAAGTAGAGAGTGAAAAAGTTTGCTTAAAGGTCAACATTCATAAAATGAAGATCATGGCATCTAGTCCCATCACTTCATGGGAAATAGATGGGGAAACAATGGAAACAGTGTCAGACTTTATTTTCTGGGGCTCCAAAATCACTGCAGATAGTGATTGCAGCCATGAAATTAAAAGATGCTTACTCCTTGGAAGGTATTATGAGCAACCTAGATAGCATATTAAAAAGCAGAGACATTGCTTTGCCAACAAAGGCCCATCTAGTCAAGGCTATGGTTTTTCCAGAGTTGGTGATGGACAGGGAGGCCTGGTGTGCTGCAATTCATGGCGTCGCAAAGAGTCAGACACAACTGAGCAACTGAACTGAACTGAAAGTAACATAGTCATTGACAAACTTTGGAACAAGATTTGGTGTTTTTGGTTTTTTTTTCCCCCCTTCTCATAACATATGAGCTGATTTTCTTCTGATGTAACAAAGATAAATTGGAATCAGGCTCTGGCACAGGTTTTTATTTGATCAACAAAACACAGCATAAAGAATAGTCCTGCTCACAGACAAAGAAAACAAACTCACCGTTACTAAAGGAGAAAGCAGGGGAAGAATAAATTAGGAGCTGAGGATTAGCAGCCACAAACTACTATACATAAAACAGGTAAACAACCAGATCCTACTGTATAAACACAAGGAACTATATTCAATTATCTTGGAAAAACCTATAATGGAAAAGAATATATACATATATAATCTGAATCACTTTGCCATACACCAAAAACCAACACCCTGTAAATCAACTATACTTAAATTTAAGGGAAAAAAAAAAAAAAAATTCCTGCATGTCTCTGCTTTCCACAACTCTTTCTTTTATGGGTTCATCCCTGCTGAAAATTTTCCCTTTTCTCCAACCCTCCTCACAACTTCCCTAGAGGAAAAAGCCCTAAACAAAAGCTCTGTTTGCACAGAATGCTAATTATCCAACACTAGAGTGTCGGTGGGGTCAACTTCAGTAGACAGAAATACCCAGTCTACAGAAAGGGAAATTACCCCAGGCTGGAATCAGCTGCACATACATCCTTTCTATTGCAATTCCTTTCTCCTTCATGCACCTTCCACCCTGGAGAACACTTAGTCCCGGGGATTTCTCCCCCATCTCCATTCCCCAAGTGCTCAGCTGCAGCCTTGATAGAGTCCACCCACAGCCCTAGGTGTGTCCTGCCTGAACTGCTGCTCTTCACTCAAAGCCACTTGATGAATGGAAACTTGAAATATTCTTTGGATGTTCCTGGTGTTTGAATCACTATCTAAAATGGGTTTGACATTAAAAAGTTTGGAAATTTTTGGAGCGAGAAAGGGGGAACAGTGAGGGAAAAGGCAAGAACTGTCTTAAAAAAAAAAAAAAAAGTGATCCTGTGTTATCTTGGGATAGATCCACACAGAAAGCCAGAAGGCAGGCTCTGGAGGGCAAGCGTGGCATGAGTGACATCTGGACAGCCCATCACTGATACTGATATTGCTGCTACCCTCTGTCTGGGCTTTTCTTGTAACATCCTTCAGCATCACTCTAGATCTACATGATTCTAAATCTCTGTGGCTACATGAAGAAAACTGAAGTCCAACTGATGTAGAAGTAAAATTATTTTCTTGTAGTTTGCTTTTAAGTGAGTATTAGAAAACAAGTTGAGGAGGTGAGCTGAGTTCTCTGGATGATCTCTTGGATTGTAAGGGAGGTGTAGCTAAGGGTGAGCTTCCCAGTGTAGTTCAATGGTAAAGAATCCACCTGCCAATGCAGGAGATGCAAGAGACACAGGTTCGATCCCTGGGTTGGGAAGATCCCCTGGAGGAGGAAACGGCAACCCACTCCAGTATTCTTACCTGGGAAATCTCATGGACAGAGGAGCCTGGCGGGCTACAGTCCATGAGGTTGCAGAGTCAGACACAACTGAGCCAGCAAGCACGCATGCACGCAGCTAAGGGCCCAGCAGAAATTTCTCTGACGTAAACTCATTGGAGTTGCCAGGGAAACTGGCATGGAGAAGTCAGCTCAAATAGGCCTTATTAATAAATAGCTCAGATTCACTGTCACACACAAGGTGGGGGATGGACGTGACATGGCACTGGGAATGGAAGATGGGGTGAAGGCAAAGAGGGGAGTGAAATAACCAGAGTTACACGGATACAATGAGACAAGGGCTGTTGAGCACATGTAAAAGACTGGTAAATGCTGAGGTTCAGGGGGAAAAATATCTTGTTTTAAACAAATCAATACCATATTTGTGCCATGGAAGTATGAAAAGTGAGGATGAAGCAGCCCCAAATGCTCCCCAAGAGCACCTACCTTTTTGGAGATATAACCATCTGCAAAGTCTCTGATTTCCCAACACGCTGCCTTCTGCTCCTCTCAAGGCAGAATGATGTCAGTTTATGAAGCATAAGTGAACAAGGGTAATTTAGCTTTGAGGATTTCTCAACAGGCTTCCGATAATTGGAGACAGCCTGGTTGTTGTGAAGCTGAAGCTAGACGTTCCTGCCATCCCGCAAAACTCGGTTTAGAGGAACAGACTGACCGCCTCAGGGGAAAAAGAAAGAAAGAAACAGGAGTAACCGAAACCCCTCCCCCCCTTTGCAGGTAACTAATCATAAAAAGAAGCAGCAACAGTATTTAATACATGATTTCATGGCCTCAGAGTTCCATCCTTCTGGGATCCAGCTGTGGGGTTGGTATTGCCAAGCTCCAGTCTTAGAGAGGGGAGCCTGCCTGGGCCAAGGGCACTATGGAACCCGGGACAGCTGGGTAGAGGCCTGGCTAGGAGCTTCTGAAGGTGAATCATGCTGGTTGGTAAGTTTCCTTAAGCAAAGAGCTCACACGCACACACGTCCTTGATGGAGGACAAATTTCAATAAACATTTCCTTCTGAGCAGAGTTTAAGGCACAGGCCAGCTTTCTCCCATGGAAAAGGCAGGAGCTAACAAAGATGCCTGCACCTTCAGGTTTTCTTGATGAAGTCCTTATATTTCATTATTTGCCACAAGTATTATAATATGTCCATGTTGAAATGAATGAGCCACCTAACATGGATACCACCCAGCTTATGGCTCCACCTCCTGCTGGAAAAAGACTCTGAAATCCTTCAGCTTTGAAATAAGTCCTTCTTCCTATGCCCCTGACCAAGCATTTGTGACGGTAGCCAGAGCTGTTTTCAATACTCTGCAGCTCAAGGCTGCATCTAAAGTGAGGATCGGCTCGGCATCCTCCAGGGAGGCTATCGGGTAGATGCTCACTGAATATCCCCCTTCTGCATGTCCATCACCATGAGAGGCCCTGAGGGAGCACGGAGGAACCGAACCCAGAAGTTCCTGCCCTTGACAAATTCAGGATTTAGTGGGGGAGCCAGATGCCAAGGCAACTCACATGATAGCAGCTCCTGAATGGGGGCCACGGTTGCTAGGCAGCTGATTCAGAACAGTTATTCGAGTCAGGAAGTCAAGTCCTGCTTTTAGCTCTGCCCCTTGACATGTGAGATAAGTCACTTGTCTTGGGATCTTCTGCCTACAGTGTAATACATATAATTAGAGAATTACTTAACATCTCTCCTATAATGAGTTGCAGTTGCATATGCCCGGATATATTTTAATGATTCAGATTAAAAGGGAACATCATTTTGTTCCCAGATCATCTTGAGTAAGATCCAAGCACCTTTTCCCACCATCTTCACAGGTCATTATTATGTTTCTCTAGTCGTCCAAAATGCCATTCATGAATTCAGTATTTACTAAGAGAATGAACAAAGGATTCATGCCACCATTTTGATTTCTTGGAATCATCTGTTGGCTCCTCATGCTATAATGTTTAGCATTTAGACAACTCTGCCCTTCACTCTATCACGGACCCCTGCTTGGTATCCAGTCCCCCCTTTTCTAGTAGTACCCCTAAATGGCTTTAGGAACAACCCCTCCCTAGTGGATACAATCATCATGGTTCTTTTATACAATGTGGGGCTTCCCAGTGGTAAAGAATCTGCCTGCCAATGAAGGAGATGCAAGAGATTCAGGTTCAGTGCCTGAGTCAGGAAGATATTCTGGAGGAGGAAATGGCAACCCACTCCAGTATTCTTGCCTGGGAAATCTCATGAACAGAGGAGCCTGGCTGGTTACAGTCCATGGGATCACAAAGAGTCAGACAAAACTGAGCATACACATACACACACACATACCACACACACACACACACACACAAAGAAGCACAAGCTGGAATCAAGATTGCTGGGAGAAATATCAATAACCTCAGATATGCACATGACACCACCCTTATGGCAGAAAGTAAAGAAGAATTAAAGAGCCTCTTGATGAAGATGAAACAGGAATGTGAAAAAATTGGATTAAAGTCAACATTCAGAAAACTAATATGACATCTGGTCCCATCGCTTCATGGCAAATAGATGGGGAAACAGTAGAAAGAGTGGCTGTCTTTATTTTTCTGGGCTTCAAAATCACTGCAGATGGTGATTGCAGCCATGAAATTAAAAGATGCTTACTCCTTGGAAGGAAAGTTTTGTCCAACCTAGATAGCATATTAAAAAGCAGAGACATTACTTTCTCAACAAAGGTCCATCTAGTCAAGGCTATAGTTTTTCCAGTAGTCATGTATGGATGTGAGAGTTGGATTATAAAGAAAGCTGAGCACAGAAGAATTGATGCTTTTGAACTGTGTCTTGGAGAAGACTCTTGAGAGTCCCCTGGACTGCAAGGAGTTCCAACCAGTCCATCCTAAAGGAAATCAGTCCTGGGTATTTATTGGAAGGACTGATGTTGAAGCTGAAACTACAATAGTTTGGCCACCTGATGTGAAGAACTGACTCATGAAAAGACCCTGATGTTGGGAAAGATTGAGGTCAGGAGGGGAAGAGGACAACAGAGGATGAGATGATTGGATGGCATCACCGAGTTGATGGACATGGGTTTGGGTGGACTCCAAGAGTTGGTGATGGACCAGGAGGCCTGGTGTGCTGCAGTTCATGGGGTCTCAAAGGGTCAGACATGACCGAGTGACTGAACTGGAACTGGAAACAATGAAAGTTTGCTTTCAATATGTTTGAAAACTTTATTGAACTTTTTATATATAAATAAATTTATATGTATATAAATTACACATTATTTTACTATATGAAAATAACAATATAACTCTAAGATACAAACACTCAGATTACTTACTTGATATAATTGCAAACAGTAGTTGAGGAAGCTGTTTCCAAAAATATAGAAGAAAAAGTAAAAATATATCTTAATATAACTTTAACCTACATCCACCAGAGGTACTTAGGGACAGTACCCTGGTAGGGTAGGACAGTGCTAT
The DNA here is from genome assembly GCA_006410675.1 of Oreotragus oreotragus. Taxonomy (NCBI): domain Eukaryota; kingdom Metazoa; phylum Chordata; class Mammalia; order Artiodactyla; family Bovidae; genus Oreotragus; species Oreotragus oreotragus. The sequence goes on along the minus strand of SJYX01004582.1, from coordinate 115,101 downwards.
GAGCTATTGATACTTTTGAACTGTGGTGTTGGAGAAGATTCTTGAGAGTCCTTTGGACTGCAAGGAGATCCAACCAGTCCATTCTAAAAGAGATCAACCCTGGGTGTTCTTTGGAAGGAATGATGCTAAAGCTGAAACCCCAGTACTTTGGCCACCTCATGCGAAGAGTTGACTCATTGGAAAAGACTCTGATGCTGCGATGGATTGGGGGCCGGAGGAGAAGGGGACGACCGAGGATGAGATGGCTGGATGGCATCATGGACTCGATGGATATGAGTCTGAGTGAACTCCGGGAGATGGTGATGGACAGGGAGGCCTAGCGTGTTGCAATTCACAGGGTCTCAAAGAGTCGGACATGACTGAGTGACTGAACTGATACTTTTATATAAATTTCTAAAGACTGNGGACTGGGGGCAGGAGGAGAAGGGGACGACAGAGGATGAGATGGCTGGATGGCATCACGGACTCGATGGGAGATGGTGATGGACAGGGAGGCCTGGCGTGCTGCAATTCAAGGGGTTGCAAAGAGTCGTACACGACTGAGCGACTGAACTGAACTGATCCAAAGACCAAAAAGTCTTCTCCAACATCACAGTTCAAAAGCATTAATTCTTGGGGGCTCAGCCTTCTTTTTGGTCCAACTCTCACATTCATACATGACTACTGGAAAAACCAATTTTGTCTAGCCAGACCTTTGTTGGCAAAGTAATGTCTCTGCTTTTTAATATGCTGTCTAGGTTGGTCACAGCTTTTCTTCCAAGGAGCAAGTATCTTTTAATTTCATGACTGCAGTCACCATCTGCAATGATTTTGGAGCCCAAGAAAATAAAGTCTCTCACTGTTTCCATTGTTTCCCATCTATTTGCCACGAAGTGGTGGGACCAGATGCCATGATCTTAGTTTTTTGAATGTTGAGTTTTAAGCCAGCTTTCTCACTCTCATCTTTCACCTTCATCAACAGATTCTTTAGTTCCTCTTCACTTTCTGCATAAGGGTGGTGTCTTCTGCATATCTGAGGTTATTGATATTTTACCTGGCAATCTTGATTCCAGCTTCTGCTTCATCCATCCCAGCATTTCACACGATGTAGTCGGCATATAAGTTAAATAAGCAGGGTGGCAATATACAGGCTTGACATACACCTTTCCCAATTTTGAATCAGTTCGTTGTTCCATGTCTGGTTCTAACTTGTGCTTCTTGACTTGCATACAAGTTTCTCAGGAGGCAGGTAAGGTGGTCTGGTATTCCCATCTCTTTAAGAATTTTCCAAAGTTTAGGGACGGAGGTGAGAGGGAGGGTCAGGATGGGGAATGCGTGTACACCCATGGCTGACTCATGTGAATGTATGGCAAAAACCACCACAATATTGTAAAGTAATTAGCTTCCAACTAAAATAAATTTTAAAAATAAAAAGGTTAAAAAAAAGAATTTTCCACAGTTTATTGTGATCCACACAGACAAAGGCTTTAGCCTAGTCAATGAAGCAGGAGTAGATGTTTTTCTGGAATTCTCATGCTTTTTTGATGATCCAACGGATGTTGGCAATTTGATCTCTGGTTCCTCTGCCTTTTCTAAATCCAGCTTGAACATCTGGGATTTGTTGGTTCCCATACTGTTGAAGCCTAGCTTGGAGAATTTTGAGCGTTACTTTGCTAGCATGTGAAATGAGTGCAATTGTGTATATCAACTGAGACTACAGTGTCCCAAAGAGATTATTCCTTAGCTCCTGCTGCCAGGACCCCAGGACCTGCTCTGACTTCTGTCCTCTCTGAACCTGTGTTTTCCCCTTTCCCTTTAGCTTTGTGACCTACCTTCATACCCTCAATAAATATCTTTGGGGCTTAAATGAATTGGAGTTGGTTTCTTTTGCTTGCAACTGAAGTAGTCTATCCATCACACATACCTTCAGATTATTACACTAAGATTCCAAAGTAGAAAAAGAGAAGGGAAATTTCAGAGTTAAGGAAGTTTTCAAAATCTAGTCCAATACTTTTGTTTTGCAGACTATCAGACCCAGAGGAGTTAAGTGACTTGACCAAAACCCTAACATTTGTTGGTAACAGTGAAGCCTACAGCCATGCTCTAACAAGCGAAGCCACCGCAATGAGAAGTCCATGCGTTGCAACTAGAGAGTAGCCCCCACTCGCTGTAACTAGAGAAGGCCCGCATGCAGCAACAAAGAACCCAGCGTGGCCAAAAATAATTTTTTTTAAAAAACTACTTAACAATGAATACAGCCATCAAGAAACTCATCAAGTTAGAGGACTAGTAATATGAAAGTTTGATTAAAGAGACTAGCAATAACACTGAATCCAGAGAACTAAACCTCTGAAGAAATAAAATGCAAATCAGAAGGTAGGTATTATAAATCCAAACAAATTTAAAATAATAGAAGCATCAAAAATTGGGCTGCTGCTGCTAAGTCACTTCAGTCGTGTCCAACTCTGTGTGACCCCATAGACGGCAGCCCACCAGGCTCCCCCACCCCTGGGATTCTCCAGGCAAGAATACTGGAGTGGGTTGCCATTTCCTTCTCCAATGCATGAAAGAGAAAAGTGAAGGTTAAGTCGCTCAGTCTGTCTGACTGTTAGCGACTCCATGGACTGCAGCCCACCAGGCTACTCCGTCCATTGGATTTTCCAGGCAAGAGTACTGGGGTGGGGTGCCATTGCCTTCCCCGTCAAAAATTGGGAGACAGGAAGAAATATGACAGCACCGAAACATCTAGTCACCTTACAGGAAGTCAATCAGAACTACCCACCCAGACTTATTTTCATCATCACTGTATTTTTTCTTACCCTTGCTGTGTTGTTCAGTCGTTAAGTCGTGTCTGACTCTCTGGACTCCGTGGACAGCAGCAGGCCAGGCTTCCCTGTCCTTCACTCTCTCCTGAAGTTCGCCCGAGTTCATGTCCCTCATGTCACTTCTTAACCTAGGAGTGATCTTTTAGGAATTAACATATCTTATCATTCAGGAACACACACTTGAAGTTCATCCATTCCAACTAAGTACTTTTCTTCTCTTAAGTTCGGAAAACCAAACCTAATGTTTTAAATTACTTTTAAAAGCATGCATCATATGATCCTATTACTACAAAATCATTGCTGCCCTCTCCCCTTATTCTTTCTCTCTCTTTAGAGTATACGTACTATCTGTTGTATCTTCATTATTTTTGAATGGTAGTAGTAGAAATAGGAAATGCTTATTATCTGTTTTCTTTGTTGTGTTGCTGTTCTTCAGTCCCTAAGCTGTGTCCGACTCTTGGCAGCCCTGTGGACTGCAGCACGCCAGGCTCCTCTGTCCTCCACCTTCTCCTGGAGTTCACTCAGATTCCTGTGCATTGAGTCATCCAATGATCTCATCCTGTCTCCCCTTCTCCTTTTACCTTCAGCCTTTCCCACTATCATGGTCTTTTCCAATGAGTTGTCTCTTCACATCAGGCAGCCAAAGTATTGGAGCTTCAGCTTCAGCATCAGTCCTTCCAGTGAATATTTAGGGTTGATTTCCTTTAGGATTGACTGCTTTGATCTCCTTGCTGTCCAAGGGACTCTTAAAAGTCTTCTCTGGCACCGCAATTCGGAAGCATCAGTTCTTTGGCGCTCAGCCTTCTTTTTGGTCCAGCTCTCACATCCATATATGACCACTGAAAAAACCATAGCTTTGACTATATGTACCTTTGTTAGCAAAGTGATATCTCTGCTTTTTAATACGCTATCTAGGTTTGTGATAGCTTTTCTTCCAAGGAGCAAGTGTCTTTTAATTTCATGGTTTCAGTCACCATCAGAAGTGATTTTGAAACCCAAGAGAAGAAAATCTGTCACTGTTTCCTCTGAGGCATTTTATTTGCATGTATGTATTACATCCCTAGAAAAAGAATCCAAGGATTTTCCCTCCTGTGTGTTTTCACCGTCCATGATGCCAGCTGAGGTTGTCAGTACAGTGAAACCAAACTGATGGGAGGGGTACAGGTTATTCTGCCATTATTCTATATCTTTGAGTTACACATCAGATCTGGGGCTGATCACGCCACAGTTACTTAGCCTGCCTGTGAGGTTCACAGCAATTTTCCCGGCCCTGTGAACACTGATTTCAAATTCTCCAATGTAACCGTGCTTCATCATCTCAGTTAGAAACCTGATAATGACTTTGGAGCATGGTCTAATAATCACCTGGCATTTGCTTCTCTTTTCAGCATTGATGATATCCTTGAGAGCATCAGCCAGGACATTCATGCACACCATTATGGCAGTGTGGAAAGACAGCGGAAAGAGCATATTACCTTTACTACACTGTGTCAAGCACTATGTTAAGTTCTTTATATGCATCTAGATACTTGACACTTATAAGATTATTAAAGGGTAGATACCCCCATCACCCCCATTTTACTGATGAGGAAACAAACATAGAGATGCTTCCTATCATGGCACAAGCAGTAACTGGAGGAGCTAAGAGTCAAACTCAAGACTTCAGGCTCAAAAGTCCACGCTCTTAGCCATCACCCTATATGACTTGTCCACAAGTAGGTAGGTAGGTCATTCTTTGTTGTCCTTGTACTTTAAATTTTTAATTGATGATTATGTGTCATTTTTTTAAAATGTCATTACCTAACTATAAAAGAGCTCATACTTGGAAGACAGGATGAATACTCCAGGTATCATTTGGCCCACTGAGCAGAGCCTAAAATAGCCCCCCACACATCCTCCTCCTGACTACTCCTCTAGGTGACTTCTGTGGGGGTGGGGAGCGGTGTTCAGAGGATTAACTCCTTCACAAACTAGCACAGGCTTTGAACAATAGGTGGTCTGAGACTTTAAAAATAATCATTGCACAAGTGTTGAACTGAAATTCAAAATAGTGTACCTGTGTTTTATTGGCTTTGGACAGATTAGCTGGAGGAAATATGCACCCTTAAGAGATTGCCTCAGTGAGAGAAGAAAATGTGTAGTCAACAAAAGGTTGAAGAAGTCCCAGGTGTAGGCAGTCACGGGTCCAGGTTGCTGTATCTCTAAACCATTTGCTGGACTGACACAGAACCATTTCAAATGATGTAACCAGTGCGATGCCATTCAAGCACTAGATGATAAGGGTGGTAAGGGGGGGGTGCTCCTAGGAGGGTGGAGGAACAGCTGTTTGTGTCACCTGGGAAGGGCACCCACATACAAACCCCATCTCTTTGACAACGATGCTAAAGTCCCGCTGTCGCTGTCACTCACCTGCAAAACTCATGACTAAAGGGGAGACGGAGAGGAAACGCCTAGCCCCTGCAACAGAAGAACTGGGAGAGGGACAGAGCAAGTTAATAAATAAAACAAGAGCCCGAAGGGAAGAGCTGCTTTGTCAGAATATAAATATTTCCCTTCCCCTTTTATCTTTAATGTAGTGTGAGAAGCTTATTAAAGGGAAACGCATCTCTGTCCCTGGAGCCCTCGCACAAGCCTTGCGGGGAGCTGCCTGCCGAATGGGCTCGCCTAGCCCCACGCTTATAAACTCTTCCCTGCTGGAAGTGAGCACCCGTGCAGAGCAACAAAGAAGGGCTGAGGGAAGAAAGGGAAGCCATTGAGGCCATTACGATCTTTATCTTGATGGGCCTGGTGTCATGCTATGTTAATCGCTGGGTGAGGCTGAGAGACTGAGAATGCCTATCTGCTCAAAGGCTTGGCTTCAGAGTCCAAGGAACGCTGCCACTGCTAGCCTTATCCAAAATTTAGACAAAGGGGAATTTGTCTCCAAGAGCAAGACAGACGTAAAAGCTGATGGGGGAAGGGGCCAGGATGTCCTGTAAGTACACCTCCTCCAAGGAGCCCAGCAGACCTCGCACCTCCAAGAAGACAGCCAGCTTGGGCAGGCTCCATGTCCAACCTTCCTGCTCCCAGAAACATCATTATTCCAACAGCACAGAATTCCACTCTCCATGTCTTTTTCCCAAAAGCTCTAAAAAGAGGATGGAAACTTCACAGCCTGCAAAGCAACTCAGGCTAGCCCAGAGCCTTGCTCACACCAGGTACCCAAGAAGCTTGAATGGCGTGACTCAGGGTCTGTGCTTGTCCTGTTTATCACTGTGTGTGTAGATACATGCAGTGTACATATGTATACAAACACAAGCACCTAGCACAGCACCTAGTGTGCACGGTTTGGGATGGAAGAATTGAACACATGCATCTGGAGGCAGTGAAGATGTCTTTGGTTGGCTATCTTCGTTGCCTCTTCAAAGGATCTCAGTTCTGATCAAGACTGGGGTTCCACAGCACTCTGGGACTATCACATCTTTGCTGACCATTTAGAGATATTCAGCCATGTGATCACACAAGAAAAAGCCATCCATTCATCAGGCACTATAGGCCAGCCAAAGGCGGGTGGGGGCGCGGGTTGGAGACAGCTAGAAACAGCTGCCCAGAGGTGCTTCTCCTTCATTCCTCTGGATTGAGCTTGCCCAGGGGAGCTGGTTCCCATTGCTGTATACTATATACTACAAACACCCCTAGTATACACATGCGTTTTTATTTCTACAATGTAATTAATGGAGGGGACAGAATATTTTTTAATCAGCATTTCTGGCTCTCTGGCCAGGGTATTTGTATATCCTTTGCACTTAGCAAGGGTTTTCTGCCATTTCCAACCCACCAAGAATCACGTAATCATCCCTCCTGAGCAACCTCCTCTGTATCCCTGTTCAGGCCCCTCCCCAGTACAGTCTTTTTTGGTCTCATCCTCACTAATTTTGTGTGTCTGGTTTCTTTTCCCACTGAACCCCATCTAGGCTGAAATAAAGACTCAGCTACAAATCAGAGGGCTCAAGTCATTGCTATTCCACTGCGCTCACCACTTTCGGTCCCAATTATATCTTATGGCAATGTCTGTGTTACAGGGAAGTGTATAATTCAAGGATGATGAGCCATCCTTAGCTGGTTCCTAGGGAATTCCCTGCCCACTATTCTAAACATTGCTTAAGAGCTATTTACAATACCTGATTTCATATTCCGCCTCCTGCATAAGCCCTGTCCGGCCTCCCCTTGGCCTCAGCCACTCTGGGGGCCTGGAATCTTGAGAGGGTCTATTTCCAATGTTCCCACCAACAGGCCAGAGGAGGAGGTGTGGGGGAAGGGTGGCATGCACATATCCGAGGGGCGGCTGTGTGGGAGAGGGATTAAATTTACACTGTGAAGATCAATGGAAGCTTTGGAGAGGCAGATTTCAGTTCAATATAATGAAGGACTTTTTAACAATTAAAACTGTCAGAAAAAATGGAAGGGAACCCCTCTCTCCCTGGAGTTCAAGGAGGAGTGAGATCTCTCCAGCTAGAACTGCCTGATGGCCAGCAACACACACACCTCCCATTTGTCAGTGTGGTTAAGCAATGCCTCCATTTCTAGAGCCAGACTGCCCAGGTGCAAATCCTACCCTAAAACTCACTAACTCTATGATCTTGGACACGTTATTTAGCCTCTCCAAAAAATGCAGATAAAAACACATTATACTTTCTGGCAATTGTGAGGGTTTGTGTGTGTGTGTGTGTTTTTTAAGGCTTATCAAAAGAGTCTTTAAACAGTAAGATAGTGTTCTAAGCCTTTGGGTTCTCAAGGCTCTTACTGGTTTATAGAAGTCGTAAAAGAGAGGTCACCATTTTTCACTAGCTACAACATAAAACAGTATTTTGTAATTAATTGTTATTTTACATACCTACATATGTAACACAAACCTTAAACTTTCGGAAATTGTGATGAGGAAAATTTTTTAAACCTACAAATTGAACTGCAGAGGGGAAAGAAAGATAGAAAACAAAACTTATTTATTCAACCAATATTTATTAAGCACTCACCTCACGCAAAGCCTCTTGGGAAACACAAGTATGCCTGAGACGCAAATCTGCCTGCCTGGGGCTTGCCGTGTTAGCAAATAACTGCCTCTGACCTTTCCATTTGCAAAAATGGGCTATGTTCCACAGGCTCTGTAAAACTAAAATGCTCTGTAGGGCATTTTAGATTGGTTTATACTCTAAAATAAATGGGCAGGACAAGAATATAAAGTATGGCAAAAAATGTACCACTTAAATTTTTTCCGCATTTTCCATTAAAGTTTAGCTTCTCTAAAGATTGTGATCATGTTGATAAACTATGTACATATTGCCTAGGAATGAAAAATAACTTTTCTTCCCTTTCACTTGCACTTAGCACAGTTCTTGGTTCTGAAAGCCCTCTGCCTAAAAAGGACATGGGTAGAAATAAACATGGGATGCCCAAAATATCTTTTTTCTATGGGTTGTAGGCATCCAGATTTGGAAAAGAAAACCTTCTCTTCGGTAGCGGCTGTGGTCTGCAGCACAACTTTCAAATATACTGCTCGGCAGCTTATTAATTCACTGGAAATACTCAAAATACTCAATGGGAAACATGTCTTTTCCTTGACCCTGCTGTTTCTACAGTATTCTCATTCTCAATTGAGCATAGAGGATGCTGGTGGCCTTCTGAGAAATCAGAAACTTTAACCCCCATCTGCCTAGACCAAACCATCTCTTTAAAACCATTCAGTTCAGTTCAGTTCAGTTCAGTCGCTCAGTCGTGTCCGACTCTTTGCGACCCCATTAATCGTATCACGCCAGGCCTCCCTGTCCATCACCAACTCCTGGAGTTCACTCAGACTCACATCCATCGAGACAGTGATGCCATCCAGCCATCTCATCCTCGGTCGTCCCCTTCTCCTCCTGCCTCCAATCCCTCCCAGCATCAGAGTCTTTTCCAATGAGTCAATTCTTCACATGAGGTGGCCAAAGTACTGGAGTTTCAGCTTTAGCATCATTCCTTCCAAAGAAATCCCAGGACTGATCTCCTTCAGAATGGACTGGTTGGATCTCCTTGCAGTCCAAGGGACTCTCAAGAGTCTTCTCTAACACCACAGTTCAAAAGCATCAATTCTTCGGCGCTCAGCCTTCTTCATTAAAGAACCATAATAATTACCCTTTATTGAACATTTACAACATGACACTAAGGTCACTGCATTATCTCATTTGATCTTCATAATCCTGTGAAGCAGGTGTTAGTATTATCACCATTTTACAGATGAGGAAACTGAAACCCACAGCAGTAAGCAGATTGTCCAAAGCCACAAAATAACAAACTGCTGAACATGCATTTTTAAAAATATTTCTTTTATGTATTTATTTGGCTGTGCCAGGTGTTTGCTGCGGCACCCGGGATCTTCCGTCTTTGTTGCTTCATGCAGAATCCTTAGTTGCGGCACGTGAGAACTAGTTCCCTGACCAGGGATCGAACCTGGGCCCCCTCCATAGGAAGCACAGAGTCTTCGCCAGTGGACCACTAGGGAAGTCCCTGAACAAGGATTTAAATCTACAAAACCTCTGCTCTCAACCGTTACTATCAAACTGCATCTCCAAAGGAAGACAAGTCCCCACTACAACAAATATAAAAACTTCCAGAATAATTAATGGGAAAACTACTTCATCACTCCCCCTAGCAGAGTGAAAAATGTGATATGGCCCCTGGGGGAGGCCCAGCATCCTATAGACCTTACAGTGACCCAGTATCCCAAGAATGTCCTGTTCTTGTGACGTCCTCTTGGACAGCTGGCTGCAAAGCGGGTATTTAGACAGAAACACATTCTCAAGGAAGCTTCCATAAAAAACATGTGCTCACCCTGTCTGTTTGCTTTCTGGGGCTTTCTCCAGGCCAGACATACTTCGGTGCTTAGGCAGCTCACAGTCTCAGAAGCAGACTCAACTTCTTCCCTTTACTACTTTCCTTCCCACTAGTTTTTGTTTTTTTTTTTTTCCCCTTCCAAGTGAGAACTAGGTTCAAAGTCCTGTTCTTTTATCCACCAACTGTGTGATTTTGGACTTCTCTTTACGTTGCTTTCCCCATCTATAAAATGGGCCCAATAAATAGTCGCCATCTCAAAGGGCTGTTGTGAGGACAAAGATTCAAGGAGATGGTGCCAGTTAAGGGTTTATCGTGATGCCTGGCATGGTAAGCCCTTGATAAACGTTAGCTGTTAACGATACGACTAATACCAGACACTGGAGTCTGTCAGTTGGCTTTGTCTTAACTGTTCGGCTGGAATTTAAACCAGGGTATCATCAACACTGGGTGCTAAGACACAGCAGGACCAATATGGTCTTCAGAACTAAGGCTTTAAAACAATGAGTCATCTCTGGGAGCAGTGGACTAGCGTGATAAATTTTAGGCCAGGGGAAGAGGAGGAGTGAAGTTTCACAGGTAAGCCAAAGCCCCTTTTGCCAGAGTGAGAAGTCTGTCGCCTCTCTTGTTTATTTCTTCTCTAAATGTTTCCTCTCCCACCTCCTGGGCTGTTTTCAAAACTCCTCCATTTTGGTAGCAGCTCTTCACAAGTCTGCTGGAGGCCACAGGAATGGGCCAACACCCCTCTCCCCAGCTCAAAGAGCCAGCGGGAGCTGCCCCAAGCCCTTCCCCTGACTCTGGGGTCCAGCTGGCTCCACAGTGGTTTCTGCAGCCCCCTTTCCAGCACCTCCTTGACACAGCACAGCTGTGGGGGCTCAGCTCAGACTGCGGCCCACAAGCAGAGCAGGCGCGTCACCAGTACTCTGTGCATCTCTTGGCACCAGCCAGCCTGAGGCCCCTCGCTTCACCAGTCACCTGTCACCTTTCACTCTGAAGCACCCACAAGTCATTTCCAATGTGAGGTGAGCATAAAGCAGAGATAAATAAATAGATAGTTGATAAATAGATAGGTAAAGTCAGGTCATCATATGCAAAGTTCTTAGATTAAATCATAGGGCCCAAGAGCCCAAACATGTGAATTCTAGTTTTGTCATTCTCTGAACCCTTAGACAATTCAATCCACCATCTTGGGCTTCAGTTTCCTCATCTGTAAAATGAAAGAGAAAAATTACTGAACTCTGATGTCCTTTCTGAAAAATAAATCCCTCAAACCATTCTCCAGTTCAGTCTCTCCTTTTTAATCACAGGATGGGCTGGCTCCTAGTTCAGTGCTAGACTCCCCTTATAATTTTGATACAAACTCAGTGTCATCACAAAAAACCAATTCATTTGTTCATCAAGATTATTAATTCCAAAGAACTAAATAGACATTTATCTGAAGAAGGCATAGAGATGGCCGACAGGCACATGAAAAGATGTTCAATAATGCTAATTATTAGAGAAGTGCAAGTCAAAACTAGAATGAGGTGCCACCTCACACCAGTCAGAAGAACCATCATCAAAGAAGTCTACAAACAAGAAATGCTAGAGAAGGTGTGGAGAAAGGGAACCCTCCTACACTATTGGTGGGAACATAAATTGGTGCAGCTATTAGGAAGAACAGTATAGAAGTTCCTTAAAAAATTAAAAATAGAGCTACCATATGATCCAGCAATCCCACTCCTGGGCATATATCCAGACAAAACTATAGTTCAAAAGGATACATGCCCCCCCTGTGTTCATTGTACACTATTCACAATAGCCAAGACACGGAAACAATATAAAGGTTCTTCAACAAATGAACGGATAAAGATGTGGTATATACATACAATGGAATACTATTCATCCACAAAAAAGAATGCAGCAATATGGGTGGAACTAGAGAGTATCATACTAAGAGAAGTAAGTCAGAAAGACAAAGATAAATACATTATAATATTTGCAGTCTAAAATAGAACAAAAATGAACTTACCTGAGAAAAAGAAATGGACTCACAGACATAGAGAACAGATTTGTTTCTGTAGGGGAGGGATGAAATGGGAGCTTGGAGTATATACAGAACAGATAACAAGGTCCTTGGGCATAGCAGAAGGAAATACAGTTAATATCCTATGGTAAGCCACAATGGAAAATAATATTTTAAAAAAGAATCTATATATTATGGAATTAATAATCTTTTTAAAAATGGAAGTATAGCTGATTTACAATGTTGTGTTAATTTCTGCTGTATAGCAAGGGAGGGTGGGGGAAATTATATATATATGTATATACATAAAGACATGTATATATATAAACTGAGTCACATATATATAAGCATATATATATATAACTGAATCAGAGCAGAAATTAACACAACATTGTAACAACTATACTTTAGTTTTTAAAAAGATTATTAATTCCATGATGGCAGGGATACATTACCTTACCAGCAGTGCCTAGCACACTGTAATCTGTAAATATATATAAACACATATTTTTTTAAATAAATGAAGGCCATGGGATTTTATTTCACCCTTTAAGAGGTGCCTCACTTCCCTGGTGCCTCAGCTGGTAAAGAATCCACCTTCAATGCAGGAGACCTGGGTTCAGCCCCTGGGTTGGGAAGATTCCCTGGAGAAGGGAAAGGCTACCCACTCCAGTATTCTATCCTGGAGAATTCCATGGACTATATAGCTCATGAGCTTGCAAACAGCCAGACACGACTGAACAACTTTCTTTTTTTTTTTTTTCACTCATTGAATCATGTACTGAGCATCCGCCATGTGCCCAGCACCACATCTGACTGCAGTGTAACTACCCAGAACTTGAAAAAACGTCTGTGACCACTTAAAAACAAAGTAACTGCTGACTGAGAAGGGGAATAAAAAGCAAGGAGAGATTCCTCAACACTTGAATGAGAGAGTTAGTTAAGAAATAAAGGGCTTCTCTGTTCCCCTCCCCCAAGATTTCTGATAGCCAGCATTCTAATAAAAGTTGCTTTTACCAGCTTCACACTTTCAAAGCCAAAATTAACATCATTTAACGGAAGGCCCCAGAAAAACTCAGAAGGTAAGACCCAAGCCAGGGAGGGACTTCGATTTACACAGGGAAAGGAAACCTCAAAGCCTTCTCAAGCTCCTTCCAACCTCTCCTAACCACCTCTTCAACCTGCCACCCTCCCTTAGGGACCCTGCCAGGTTGCTCGGACCCAGCCACGCCTCGGCTCCTCCCTCAGGTGAAGCTCTTCTCAAATTAAATCACAAAGAGGGGCATCAATGCAGGAGACCTGGGTTCAGCCCCTGGGTTGGGAAGATTCCCTGGAGAAGGGAAAGGCTACCCACTCCAGTATTCTATCCTGGAGAATTCCATGGACTATATAGCTCATGAGCTTGCAAACAGCCAGACACGACTGAACAACTTTCTTTTTTTTTTTTTTCACTCATTGAATCATGTACTGAGCATCCGCCATGTGCCCAGCACCACATCTGACTGCAGTGTAACTACCCAGAACTTGAAAAAACGTCTGTGACCACTTAAAAACAAAGTAACTGCTGACTGAGAAGGGGAATAAAAAGCAAGGAGAGATTCCTCAACACTTGAATGAGAGAGTTAGTTAAGAAATAAAGGGCTTCTCTGTTCCCCTCCCCCAAGATTTCTGATAGCCAGCATTCTAATAAAAGTTGCTTTTACCAGCTTCACACTTTCAAAGCCAAAATTAACATCATTTAACGGAAGGCCCCAGAAAAACTCAGAAGGTAAGACCCAAGCCAGGGAGGGACTTCGATTTACACAGGGAAAGGAAACCTCAAAGCCTTCTCAAGCTCCTTCCAACCTCTCCTAACCACCTCTTCAACCTGCCACCCTCCCTTAGGGACCCTGCCAGGTTGCTCGGACCCAGCCACGCCTCGGCTCCTCCCTCAGGTGAAGCTCTTCTCAAATTAAATCACAAAGAGGGGCCCCCAGTCTGCAGTGATCTGTGTTTATTTAGTAAATGGGTTGATTGCCCTCATTTGTGGCGATTAAGAGTTAATTTCTCAACGCAAAGAGGACCATTTCTCGAAGGGCTGCCCCAGGTAATTAAGACGGGGGAAGAAACAAAATTCAAATACCTTCCCCCACCCCCTGGCCCCTGACCAACCGGTTTTGGCCTTTCGGTGGCCCCTCCTGCAAGGGGGCACAGGCCGCGGCTGCGGTGAGTTTCTGACCCAGTAGAGAGAGGATTTGGTAAACAAAGGCTTAGGAATTCTTTAGGTGCCTTTAAACTGACATCTGGCAAATTCGCGATCCCGTCAGTTTCCCCGCGCCGCGCCCCGCCCCCAGCCCCTGCCCCCAGCTTTGAAAGGCAAATGTTTTGAGGTTTGTGTTCTCTTCCATCCACAGCGTTTTTAATCAAGTGGAGTCAAACCACTTTGTCTACACCTTAATTGAAGAGCCTGGCTCGAGAGCTTAAAGTACTATTTTACAATAGGAAGGAGGGGCAGGGAGAGGCGAAAGGGAGTAAGAGGAAATGTGAACGAGAGGAAAGCGGGGGGTAAGTGGCCCTCAAGGGCGCTCTCAGACCGCGCGCGCGCCTGCAGGGCACACGTCCGGCACAGCCAAGGGGCCGCTCTGTGCCGCTCTTCGCCAGGAGCTAAGAGGCTGGCTTGGCTTCGAGGGTCACTTCCACAGAATACACGACAAAGCCCCTATGGTGAAAAGTCGTGGCCCGGGGGAAGAACCCCCGAAGAAGCCCAAGGCTCTCCTAGGGCCGGATCACAGAGCCCAGCTTCCCGGCCTTATCAAGCAAGACAGGGGCCCACAGAGATTAACCGATTCGCTCAAGGCCAAGGGGGTTAGTGGCTGGATCAAGACCCGGGGAACTCCTCTCATTTCCTTAGCTGTAACTGAAGCCTTTCTCCTGTTTGAGCCTCTGGAAAGAGAAATCCTGAAATGAATGTCCCTAGACTCGGGAAGACAGTTAAATGACTTCCTATATTTTTCCAAGTGAAACAACCAAACATTCTCACCTAGTCTTCTCCTCAACTATTTGGGATCCCAGCTGTACATTCCAGGGCACATGGGAGATTTTTAAACAGATTCTCTGGGGTAGGACTCAGGAGCTCGTTTTGTTTTTGTTTTGTTTTGTTTTGATTGTTTTAATTATTAAATTTCTCCACCACTAACTACCCCCAACCCCCACGGCCACCTCCCCTTTGAGGATCTCCCTTTCAACTTGTTCTAATTACTACTGTTTCTGCTGCTGCCTTCATGTCACTTAATTTGGTTCATGTATCCCAAAGCACGTTCAATTTAAAACATTTCACTGTCGACCCATGTTTAGCTTGTGGTCTGTCATGATCCCCAGATCTTCTGTCCTTAGCTAGTCTTTCACAATCCTATATTTCTGCTACTTAGAGGTTTAAAAAAATGTTTTCGCTTAACTTCATCTGACTCAATCCTACTCAACTTGATTCAATAAATGGAACTTTATGAAAGGCAAAGGAGAAAAATAAGACATTGTTTCTCTTCTCATGAATCCATGGTATAAGATAGGCCCTAAAAGAGAAGAGAATAGAAGTAACATCAAAAGAGCTATAGAACCTTCAGAGAAAGACAGTGAAGGTAACTGACATTTGATGAGTACCTACTATGTGCCAGGTCCCATGAGATATATCAGAATTAGGCTTGGCTGAGAGGCATAAGAAATCCTA
Organism: Oreotragus oreotragus; assembly: GCA_006410675.1. Taxonomy (NCBI): domain Eukaryota; kingdom Metazoa; phylum Chordata; class Mammalia; order Artiodactyla; family Bovidae; genus Oreotragus; species Oreotragus oreotragus. Next base: position 99,746 of record SJYX01004582.1, on the reverse strand, counting down.
AAATAACGCTGGCTTAAACAAGACATAAGTTTATTTTGGTCTCATATTGGAGAATCCAGAGGGAGTTCGTCATAGGATGGTATGGTGCACCACAGTGCTAGGGACCAGGCTCCTTCCCAGCCTCTGAGGGGAGGAGACACAGTTCCAGCTGTGTTATTGCACACACACAGCTGATATTCCACTGACCAGAACTTAATGGAAGGACCCAAGGGAGGTTTTTATATGGAGTCTTTATTCCAAGTGGTCATATGTCTGGCTAAAGACACTACCGTGAAAGAAAGGAAAAACATATATTGAGGAGCAACTGGCAGCCTCTGCACCATGCTAAGGACTTTATATTTTTTCAGTTCAGTTCAGTTCAGTCACTCAGTCGTATCCAACTCTTTGTGACCCCATGGACTGCAGCACACCAGGCCTCCCTATCCATCACCAACTCTCAGAGCTTGCTCAAACTCATGTCTAACGAGTTGGTGATGCTATTCAACCATCTCATCCTCTGTCATCCCCTTCTCCTCCTGCCTTCAATCTTTCCCAGCATCAGGGTCTTTTCCAAAGAGTCAGTTCTTTGCATCAGGTGGCCTAAGGACTGGAGCTTCAGCATCATCATCAGTCCTTCCAATGACTACTCAGAACCGATCTCCTTTAGGATTGACTGGTTTGATCTCCTTGCAATACAAGGGACTCTGGAGAGTCTTTTCCAACACCAAAGTTCAAAACCATCAATTCTTCGGTGGTAACCTTTCTTTGGCATAGTCAATAAAGCAGAAATCACAAGCTGGAATCAAGATTGCTGGGAGAAATATCAATAACCTCAGATATGCAGATGACACCACCCTTATGGCAGAAAGTGAAGAGGAGCTAAAAAGCCTCTTGATGAAAGTGAAGGAGGAGAGTGAAAAAGTTGGCTTAAAGCTCAAAATTCAGAAAATGAAGATCATGGCATCCGGTCCCATCACTTCATGGGAAATAGATGGGGAAACAGTAGAAACAGTGTCAGACTTTATTTTTTGGGGCTCCAAAATCACTGCAGATGGTGACTGCAGCCATGAAATTAAAAGACGCTTACTCCTTGGAAGAAAAGTTATGACAAACCCAGATAGTATATTCAAAAGCAGAGACATTACTTTGCTGACTAAGGTCCGTCTAGTCAAGCCTATGGTTTTTCCTGTGGTCATGTATGGATGTGAAAGTTGGACTGTGAAGAAAGCTGAGTGCAGAAGAATTGATGCTTTTTAACTGTGGTGCTGGAGAAGACCCTTGAGAGTCCCTTGG
>SJYX01004582.1:71681-96076 GCA_006410675.1 Oreotragus oreotragus | reverse complement strand
CACACACACACATTCACAGCAACTTTATTCATAATAGCAAAAAACTAAAATAACCCAAGTGCTTTTCAAAGAGTGAATGCTGGAACACAGTCTGGGGTGTCCTTACCATGCAACACCGCTCAGCAATAAAAAAAACAAACTCTTCATCAATCAGATATAGGAGCTATGGGACCCTACGCAGAGGGACGGGGTAATTTGGCCTCCCCGAGGAAGTGACATTTAAGGTGAGATGTACTTCCCTTTGCACCCCAGTGCTGAACAAAGTGCCTACCATCTGTGATGAATAAATGAATGATGTCCAAGGCAAGAGGACCCAAGTAACTTTAAGACAAGCAGCAGGAGTGACATCTTACAAAGATGGAGGACTGCTGCCTCGGCACTTTACATTTTCCTCGACCAGGAAGACTGATCACGCTGCTGGGAGCTATTGGAAACAAGGGGCCTGGGATCCTCCTGAAAACATTCAAGAGAGTGAATGCACAGTAGGGCTGGGAACCAGGCAAAAAGTGCAGGATTACCCTCTTTCACATTATTTTCCATGGTACACGTGTGTGTGTGTGTTCGTCGCTCAGCTGTATCTGGCCCTTAGCGAGCCCACAGATTGTAGCCCACCTGGCTCCTGTGTCGTGGGGTTACCCCAGCAAGAATACTGGAGTGGGTTGCCATTTCCTCCTCCAGGCGATCTTCCCGACCCAAGGCTCAAACGTGCGTCTCCTGTCTTCGGCCTTGGCAGGCAGACTCTTTTTAAAAATCGTTTATTTACTTATTCATTTTCCGAGCTTCCGGTTGTGGTTGCTGCCCAGGGCTCTTCTCTGGCTGTGGTGGGCGGGCCTGCTCTCCAGCCGTGGTGTCTGGGCTTCTCACTGCAGGGGAGTGGGGCCCTAGGGCGCGCGGGCTTCGGTAGTTGCAGCTCCTGGGCCCTAGAGCAGAGGCTCAATAGATGTGGCCCCCTGGCTCAGCTGCTCCGCAGCATGTGGCATCTTCCTGGACCAGGGATCAAACCCGAGTCTCCTGCATTGGCAGGCAGATTCATTTCCACTGAGCCCCTGGGGAAGCCCAGCAGGGGAATTCTTTATCACTGTGCCACCTGCCTTTCTTATACATTTCTAGTATTTCCAACAGCCTGTTTCAAACAATCAGATACTTGCTAATAATAACATGAAAGTGAAAGTGAAGTCGCTCAGTCGTGTCCGACTCTTTGAGACCCCATGGATTGTAGCCTACCAGGCTCCTCAGTCCATGGAATTTTCCAGGCAAGAGTACTGGAGTGGGTTGCCATTTTACGAGCCTGTAAAATTCTTGTTCATAAATGTTTTGATTGGTATAGATACTATACCAATACACACACAAATATATATGGAAGTTTCCATTTAACAGAGATCTATTTTCTCTCATTAGTTAGAAGGGAACCCTCTTGTGGACAGGGTTTTTTTGTGTTTTTTTTTTTAATGTTTCTTTACACAGGGATTTTTCTCACAGTGTTTTCTTTGTAAAAACAGCCACATTTTGAAGCTGCACTTGGGAGATAGTTTTTTGCTCTCGGGTAAAGGTCTCAGCTGGTAAAGAATCTGCCTGCTATGTGGGAGTCCTGGGTTTGATCCCTGGGTTGGAAAGATCCCCTGGAGAAGGGAAAGGCTGCCCACTCCAGTATTCTGGCCTGGAGAATTCCATCGACCATATAGTCCATGGGGTCGCAAAGAGTTGGACATGACTGAGTGCCTTTCACTTCATTTTCTGCTCCCATTCATTTTATAAATAACCAACTCAAGGTCCAGAGCCAGAACGGTCTTCATTGCTCAGCTTCTAACACAGCTTCATGTGTACGTTGTTTTCAAATCACGGATTATGAAATGCTCACATCAGAGAGTATTAGACCTGGAAGGCATCCTCAAGGCCAAAGTCGCACATGTCACTGATGAGAGGGCAGGGAAGGGCAGTCCAGCTCCCAGCCCGGCGCTTGTTGCGTGGCCCCAGGCTCTCCCCTGGATGCTCAACGTCACAGCTAACTGATTGTGGATTTCTTTGAGATGGGTAACAATTCTTTCCGGCAAAATAACCTTCCCACCCCAAACGCGAAACTTGTAATGCAGCCATCCAAAGTCACTTGTTGACTTCTCAACTTCAAGTAGTTTTTATGGCTGCTGGAAATTTACAGAGAGATTTGATGGACCTGTGTTTTTCAAACCCAGGCAGGTTCCAGCAATGAACCAAACCCAAATTTGATTTGATTCAAAACCCAAACTTTCGAAACCCAGGCGGGCCGCATTACAAGTTTCCCATTTGGGGTGGGAAGTCCATCTTGACGGAAAGAATTTCTGGCTTCCGGAACTCTCATCTGGCACATGTGAAACCCTCGTGCACATGTGAAACCCTCGTGTGAACATCCAGGCCTGCCGTCAGGTACTTAAAGAGTTCCCTCACTGCAGAAACAATAAGAAAGGCTGACAACGTCACCAACATGCCCATCCACGTGTCTCATCAGTATGTTTCCCCTGGGGGTTTGTTTTCCAGGTTTTAATGGTGAAAGAAAGGAGAAGCTAAGTACTTGCAGGATTTGGAATAAGCCAAACTTTCACTCATGAAGAGATGCTTTTATGCAAATCAATTTTCACTTGCCTGGGTTTAAATCTCTTCCTTCCTAGACAGAACTTCCAACCAGGGCACTTAGAGTAAAAGACTGGTTCAATTAAAATGAAAAGCTAAACATCAGATGGGTGAAAATATGTGTGTGTGGGGGTGGGGTTTACATACAATTAATGAACTTGCTGAGGCTAAAAAACAACTAAAGTATTAACTGATATGTATGAACAGTTCTTTTTATCAAATTAATCAAGTGTGAATAGTTTAATTGGACAAGTTAATTAAGAAGGCTACAATCCCAAACTGAAATTATGTTTAAACCTCAAATGAGTGCGATGATTTTCTTTATACCATTGTCAGAGACAAAAGAAACAATTTAAATTGCAAATATAAATTTTTTTCCTTCTTTTACTCCCCCACCTCCCCAGAAAGGACTCTTGCTTGCTGGACCAGCTTTTTGGGAGGAGGGGAAAGGGAGACAATTTGGAACTATGACAAAACAGGCAAAAGAAAGAAACCAGAGAGATTAAATTGATCGATGGAACACAGAATTAGGATAGAGACAGGAATGGAGCTATCAGAACTTAAATGCACTGAATATAAAAATTTAGAGCTTGGAGTGGGGGAGAAGTATTTTGGAGCAAGTTCCATGCATNCTGGACCAGCTTTTTGGGAGGAGGGGAAAGGGAGACAATTTGGAACTATGACAAAACAGGCAAAAGAAAGAAACCAGAGAGATTAAATTGATCGATGGAACACAGAATTAGGATAGAGACAGGAATGGAGCTATCAGAACTTAAATGCACTGAATATAAAAATTTAGAGCTTGGAGTGGGGGAGAAGTATTTTGGAGCAAGTTCCATGCATGAGAGATGATAAAAGGACATGAGATACCAAAAAAAAAAAAATCAAATAATTTTTGCTATTGATTATTTTCCACTTAATGCAGAGAGATTTTAATAAAAAAGTAAATTTATTTTCAATTATTATAGACTAGGACCAAATTTCTTTGAATATGAAACCATAGAAAGAATCACTAAGCTCTGGAAACTTATATGCATTACATACTGAAGGTTTAAATAAGAGGCATTTTTTTTCAACATTAGCTATTTTGAATATACCAATGTGCTATTAATGCACACACCCATTTAGCCTCATTGACTATCTGATAAATGCTTTCTGATAGTCCACGGCAACTACCAAGTGAGAGTGATTGTATTAGAGCAAGACTGTTTTTTCTATTGGTAGAGAAAAATCAAAATACCTCCTCTACACTATATCTCAGTAACAACAGACAGAATTTTCATACAATAATAAGGGCAGAGAATATTTATTTTTGGCTATGCTGGATCTTCACTGCTGTGCGTGTACTTTCTCTTGCTGTGGCAAGCGGGGGCATCTGTTTGAGGAGCACAGGCTTTTTAGAGCACCAGCTCAGTAGTCATAGCACACAGGCTGTGTTGCTCCGTGGCAGGTGGGATCTTTCCAGACTAGGATTTGAACCCATGTCTCCTGCACTGGCAAGCAGGTTCTTAACCACTGAACTATCAGGGAAGCCCCCAAAGATATAGGATATTGATGACAAAGGGCTGAACTTGGAGAATCTCAGAGAGAGAAAAAAAAGCATGTGAATCACAAACATGGGCCATATAACTTTTTAAATACAACTTTTTACAACACTACATTTTCGAAGAATTACAGTCAGCCCTCTGTATCCATGGTTCTGCATCAGATGCTACTATCTTACAATAGAATTATCTATAGTTGGTTGAACTGTGTATGTGTGGGCCTGTGCATATGAAGGGCTGGCTGTACAACATCATTCTATATAAGGGACTTGAACATACACAGATATTGCTATCGGTGGGGTCTTAAAATCCATTCGCCATGAATACCAAGGTACAACAATACTATAACACATCCAGCTAGAAAAGAATCTATTGTTCCATGTATTTAGTTAGTTGTGTCTCAAGAAATTTCAGTAGCAGTGATCTTAATTTTGGCAAAGTCAAGAACATCTTTGGGACTCAGTTGAAAGCTATGGACCCATTCTAGAAAAACGCACATACATAACAAACACATATCACTGATTGTCCTGGACCCTGGCTTAAGAACCTCTAGATCTTTCTAGAACGGCAGATACCTGCAACAGAGATGCCTCTGTCCTGTCATGAGACTTAAGGTGGCAAAGTAATGGGATTCTTCTCGCCTGACTATGCTGTCATGGGCTTCCCTTGTGGCTCAGCTGGTAAAGAATCCGCCTGCAATGAGGGAGACCTGGATTTGATCCCTGGGTTGGGAAGATCCCCTGGAGAAGGGAAAGGCTACCCACTCCAGTATTCTGGCCTGGAGAATTCCATGGAATGTATAGCCCATGGAGTTGTAAAGAGTCGGACACAACCGAGCGACTTTCACTCAAAACCATGCTGTCACACACAGAGATGAGGTTGCTTGCTATGCAAGCAANCTGGGTTGGGAAGATCCCCTGGAGAAGGGAAAGGCTACCCACTCCAGTATTCTGGCCTGGAGAATTCCATGGAATGTATAGCCCATGGAGTTGTAAAGAGTCGGACACAACCGAGCGACTTTCACTCAAAACCATGCTGTCACACACAGAGATGAGGTTGCTTGCTATGCAAGCAAAAGCACTGCCTGCCCAGGTCCAGGTGTTACTAAACTAAGGACCAGTTTTCCAGTGGTGTAAAATATTGAATCAAAGAAAGACTCTTTAACACTCCTAAGTAACTGAAAAACATACTGTCCTGCCCTACACCACACACAAAGAGGAAACAGGCCCCAAATCACGAAATAACATTCAAGCATCTTTAAAGTTGCAATTAATTATTTCACTGATGCTTTCAAATGCATATTTTTTTGTTCCATAGCCTTAGGGAACACTTAGCAAATTCTAGAGTTATGGATCAAACTATAAATCAGCAGCAAGGGTAGGTTTTGCCAGCTGGATTTAAGCACAGAAGTTTTTTAATGAAAAAAAAATTGCCTTCATAAAGTTGTAATTTATAGCTCCCCATTTAGAATTGTGCAGTCCTAAGTGTAATTTGATGTATATCTGCTGGCTCTGCTACCAAAAAATATTTGCTATAGGATTTAAATGGGATCCTGTACATAAAGCTTTTGGCAACGGTTTGGCATGCAGCAGGAGCTTAAGAAAGAGTCGTGTTAGCAGACTCTCCTAAGGCAGCTGGCCCTTTACTGCTGCTGCTCTGCAGATGCCGCTAGTACCGCAGAGGATTTTGGGTAGCTTGGTTGCCTCAATACAGCCTTGGCTGAAGCAAAGAAGTCCCTAAACTCTAATGCTTGATTTATTCGCACCCCTCGTTGTTTGGTCACAGTAGGAAGCATCCAAAATGGCGCATGCCTATCCTCTCACTTGAGTCCTATTCTTTTCGACCTTTTGGACCGTAGCCTGCCAGTCCATGGGAGTTTTCAGATACAAAATGGTAACAGGGCCTTATCCTTCCTTACCCCTAACTAGAACAAGTTTATACACCTAAGAGAAAAACTATTTCTCTACTCACAACACACTCTGACACCAAGGGTAGGGGGGTGGTTTCCACACCAGCGACCAATTCTTTTAACTCTTTGGATACCAAGTGGGTATCCAGTGATTGGATTTAATTCAGGCACTAACTTCCAGGAGTTAGGGCAGACTCCAAAGGCTAAGGGCTCAGTGTCATAAGGCTGCCTACACTTCAGAGACTCCTCACAAGCCTGGACTTCTGGTACTTCTGACCAGCTGGCTACAAGTGGAGAGTTCCTGAGACTCCCTCCTCAGGTTTGATGCTTTGCTAGAATGACCTCATAGAACTCAAGTTGGGGAACAGCTGAATTATTATTACCAGTTTTATTATAAAGGAGACAGCTTAGACAGCCAAATGGAAGAGATGCATAAGGCAAGGTATGTGGACAGAAGTGCAGAGCTTTTATACCCTTTCTGGGCATACCACGGAGAAATGGCGCATTTCCTGCCCTATCAGTAAACAAGGCTGTCACAGTCACCAGAACTGCAGCACAGAGGATGGTGAGCTGGTGAGCCCTGAGGGAGCTCGGGAAAGAAAGGACACCTGCCCTCTAATAGCCGTCAAATTGCAGCCACTCCCTACACTGAGCCCTGAGGAAGCTCAGAACGTAAAACAAAGCAAAAAAAAAAAAAAAAACAAAACAGGACACTGGCCCCAGATAGGAGAGGTGCATATCAAAGGCATTTCAACAAGTCCAGACTCTTGCCTCTCCCCATGTGTAGAAAAGGGCTTCCCAGGTGGCTCAGTGGTAAGAATCTTAGATGTGGGTTTGATTCCTGGGTCAGGAAGATCCCCTGGAGAAGGGAAATGGCAACCCACTGCAGTATTCCTGCCTGGAGAATCCCATGGACAGAGGAGCCTGGTGGGCTACAGTCCACAGGGTCACAAAGAGTCAGACACAGCTGAGCATACACATACATAGAAAAGCACTAAATTCCTTAACTGGAGACATCTGGTTTTCTTTAATTTAAAGAAGCTTCCATGCTCATGAAAGATGTTCGATCTTACTGCAGCATGCAAACTCTTCATTGAGGTGTGTAGGATTCAGTTCCCCGACCAGGAACTGAACCTGGCCCACCTGCATGGAGATCACAGAATCTTAACCACTGGACACCAGGGAAGTCCTACGAAAAAACTTCTGACAATCAGACTACCCATCCTTTGTTGCAAAACTTACATATAACCCGGCTCCTCCCCTCACCTCCTTTGAGCAGTTCTCACAGGGATACTTGAGATGCTGCCTACCAGGCTTAAGTCCTAAAAATTTCTGCTGAATAAAATATAACTTTCGACTTTTAGGTTGCGTGTTGACACCCTCCCAGCGCCCCATGTGTTCACTAACCTAGAAACTCTCCAAACCTCTTCATTTAGGGTTTTTAATGGAGGTTCCATTACACAGGCATGACTGATTCAGTCATTGACCATTGGTGATTAAATGAATCCCCAGCCTCTCTTTCCCCCAGAGTGGGGTATAAAGAGGCATAGGGATTAAAGTTCTAACCTTCAAATCACCTGGCTGGCTTCCCTGGCAACCAGCTCCCACTCCCCAGAGTCATCTCCTTAGCACAAATTCAGGTAGGCTTGAACCAGGCTTCTTATGAATAACAGAAGATGCTCTTTTCACCCCTGTGGCTCAGAAAATTCCAAGGGCTTTCAGAGTTTTATGTCACAAATCAGAAAGATCAAATATGTAATTCTTCTTACATCACAACATCACAATATTCCCCTTGAGATCACCTTCTGTGTCTTTACATGATTAATTTCACATTCAGTTCCTTCCAAGCAGGAGACACAGCCTGCTGGGAGTCTGTTTGGTCACTATGTCATCATCATCAACTGTTGTTGCTCCTTTTGTTTTCCTTTGTGGGGAGAGGCTCATTGGAAGGGAGCTGGGATGTATGGAGGCATCTGGGAGCCCTTATGCTTGGGTGTACCACCTCTGAAGGCACAGGGCTTAGGCACTTGTCCCCACCCCTAAGTGCTGACCCTCATGTCTATTCTGGTCTAGCAGATAAACTAGTCATCATCATTATCATCTTCCTCCTCAAGGCTCAGAATGCATCTTTCTCTTTTAAATCCTTTAACTTGCTATCCCCAAGCAACCTTTCCTGCCCTATCTTACCCTGCTACCTTCCCACACTTTACAGTTCAGCTAAATGAATATGTATCTTCTCAAAGTTTAATTCCAGTGTCAACTTCTCTCCTGAACTCCAGACTTGTATGTCCAACTGCCTACTTTAGTAATGCCACCTGGAGGGAGAATGGATACACTCACACGCATCACGTTGAAAATTAAACTCCTGATATTGCTTTGGTTATCTATAAGGTTCAGCTTATATCCTGGAAGAGTGAAGCTTTCAGCATGTTTTATTCATCTCCTGTTCAGTCTTAGAATTGCAGTGTGGGTCTTGTTCAATATGAGAGGTTTCTCTGGTTGCAGCAAAGTAGATTGGCCTCAACTATGATCACTAATCTGGAATGTGCCTCCCTCATTGCCTGGCCAAAGCTGTGTGTGCATTACATCCCAATCTTCACGTTGTATCATACATTCATTCCTTAAATGCTTATGTCACTGCCTCCTCTGATCCAAGGACTGTAAGAGCTGGGACTGTACCTGTGAACTACATAATCAAGGTCTTGGTCTTCATAACCTATAAACACTAGACAAGGGAGACTTTCACAATAAAAAGTAAAATAATAAATAAAATCATGCCAGACCATGAAAAGTAATAAGATCCAGGTGGACAATGGATCCAGTTGTTTCTGGAAACAAAACTTCTCTTCTCTGGAGTAAAGGCCATCTTCTATCCAGGGACAATACTTGGTCGAATTGAATCAACTTTCTGTATTCCATGCCAACTGTACAACTGACTATCTCTTATTTCTATTTAGGAGGGATCTTGGCAGTGAAAGAGCACCTAGGTAAAGTGCTTTCACCATTTTCAAATGGCCACAGATTAGGGAAACCAGAGATTTCTCATAGATTTATTCCCTCTGCTTCTGCTGCCAAAATTCTGGCCAACTTTGCGTAGCTACCTCTGTTTCCATTTGAATGAGTCTACTGAATAGCTCTTCTTGAGTTCTGGGGCACACTCTTGCCCATGTCTGTCATCTAACAGGTTGTGTCACCATTTGTTGAGTTTGTGGTATCCATTTTTCAAATGTTAAATTGTCGAGCCTTCCTTCTTGAAAAATCTTCCTTTTGTTAAGTCTTTTTCTTCATTGTGTCTTTCTTCATTATGAGTGCGTTTGGCTTGTCCTATGGTCCTGAAGTTAGCACCGATTTTATCTAGTCCTTTTTGAGGGAATTTTGGCCAGTATTGGTTTGTCCACCCTATCTACTGCTGTGTGTATTAACTGCCTGTGTGCCATCTGGAAACATATTTCTATCCAGAAATGTTGATTTCCCCAAGATAAAGCCGTGTGAGTGTAAGTCACCCCTAAATATATCTTAGTCTGAGTGTGCCAGAGACCTTCTCATGGCCAGGCCTGATGTCAGGGATTTCTAGTGAACTCTCACCATGTTACTCCTAGCCTTCCATTACTCTTGCTTTCCCACTAAGATTTGCCACTGTTGAATTCTTCCAGTCCATCCTATTTTTACCCTATCTACTCATGAGGGGGTCAGAAAAGGCCTCTCTGACCCTCAGCCCACCTTACACCCCACCATGGCACCCTGTACTTTCCCTTCAAAGCACTTCACTCAGTTGAAATTATTTAATTTGTATGTATAAGTTAAGGCCCGTCACCACTGCTAGTCTCTAATCCCAGTGAGGCTAGGGACTGTGTTCTTCTCATTCATAACTGTATCTCCAGGGTCAAAGCGCTTGAGGCAAAATAAATCCCCAATAAACACAAGGTGACTGACTGACTTAACATTCACACCATGAGATAATGAAAGGAATTGGTGGCAACTGGCCATCTCAAGAGCCCAGTGTCATTTGGTAGATCACAGTCTATGAACTCTGCAATGATCTTTCACTAATAAAACTTCCAATGAGTTGGAAGACTAGGAACACACAGAGGCTTCCAACAAGGAGAGTATATAGACCCAGAGGCCACCATCTTGTCACACATAGGCTTTCGGTTACTTGACTAGAATTCTGTTTTCAAAAGCATGCAGCCCTTATCCTCTCCTAGTGTGTTTACAAGAGCACCCATCATCTGCTGTAATTAGTTCCAAGGCTTTGGGGAATTTTTTTTTCCCTCCAACCCAGCAGAAACCCAAGAGCACATTTAGACTCCTCTTCTTTGGGTGACACTGTAAAGTGGAAAAACTTCATGGTTAAGGCTGCCTCCCTGAGAGCCGGGTTACTCATCAGGCCATCTTTTCCACGTTACCCCCAGAGGATCAGCGCCCTCATTCTGCAGCCCCGCTCTCTCCCCCTCCCACCCCCGAGGTTCATGCCTCATCTGGAGCTCTCCACCCCAGAGGGCACCCACCTTCCTGAGCTGTCCCAGCCACTCAGCACTAAGGTGTTGCCCATCTCAAGTGAAAATTTTGCATTTATTAAAGCCTCAGGGGACACAATTGAACCTGAGCAACTACCCCGCTGATAGGAGTGTTTAGGTTCCAGAAGAACAGGATACAGGGGCATGGTCAGAGCGCTGCAGCAGTCAGGGCAGAAGACAAGAAATACTGGCCCAGGTCCTAAAGCCTGCCAGACTTGCAGAGCCGAGTGCTTTGGGGTATTTAAAACCTGGAGCTGCTGCTGCTGCTAAGTCATTTCAGTCGTGTCCAACTCTGTGTGACCCCATAGACGGCAGCCCACCAGGCTCCCCCATCCCTGGGATTCTCCAGGCAAGAATACTGGAGTGGGTTGCCATTTCCTTCTCCAATGCATGAAAGAGAAAAGTGAAAGTGAAGTCGCTCAGTCTGTCCAACTGTTAGCGACCCCATGGACTGCAGCCCACCAGGAGCAGATAACTTTTAAATACCCTCTTTGGTATGAAAAAAAAAAAATGATTTGCAGTTAATAGCTTTAGATTAGCCCATTTTTATTTCTTACTCTCTAATAAAATTTTTGTCTACAAAGCTTCTTAATAGTTGACAATCATTCAAGCACACTTTGGGCAGAGTTGATGGTTCCCATCCCTGGGGGCGGACACATTCCCTTGTTGAAACAATAGCTTCAGAATGAACAATGTTAGCGCGAAGATTGAAAGACAAAGACACAGAATCTGAGTCACTTCAATTCTGTCACCCTGGGTGATCATTTGGAATGTTTATCTGTCTAACGTTTAAAACAGGGAAACAAAGTGGCTGGAGCGATCATTTGAAAACTATGCTCTGCTGAATGGGATCCAGGCAAGGATCAGATTCTAGTTTACAGCGTGTGTCGGAGGCCCCTGTGGTTTTCACAGGTATTATTAAAATTCAACAGTAACCATGCGGCGATTGTTTAGAAATTCTTAGACCAACAGAAAATATTGGAGGGGGGAGTATTTTATCACTGACAATGTTTGGAATACCCTACGCTTGATAATAATGAAAAGCAGATGAATGGTTTATTCAGTTTGATGATAGTTGTAAAATGCTCTGTCAAGCTTGCACACACACACACCCCTTTGCCAGCACCCAGGGCAGGTCCCTCCCACTGTCACCCCAGGTGTTCCATGCCGATGGGTTCAGGTCCACATTCTGACATTTACTGTGCAATCTTGAGCAAAGTCATACATTTTTAGAAAGTTAATTTCTGTCATTATCGAGTGCTTACAATGTGCTGAAATGACATTACAGGCTTTGCATGCCTCATTTAATCCGCCCAGCACCTCATTAGCTGGGTATTGTCATTATTTCTAGTTTGCAGATCAGGCAACCAAGACACAGAAGATAAACAACTCAGATGTTCACTCCATGTATAAGTTGCAAACCTGAGACTTGAATTTAGGACTGTCTGACTTTAAATCGTGGGCATTGGACCTTTTCTCCCTAAGCATCACCTCCCTCTTCTGCTGATGGGGATGCTCATGTCTCTCTGTTACCAGGCCCCTGACTCTCTCTCTGGCTTCGTTCCCAGATCCTTCCCAATTGCCACTGCAGGATCTGGCAAGACCACACTCTGTTGTGCCCTCAACTCCACATCTCCACGTGGCCCTCTCCTACTCATTCTTTTAAGATTCAGCTCAAACACCATTCTTTGGAAGCATTTCTTGATTCCCTCCCTTGCCTGCGTTGGGCCCCCATGGTGCCCTGCACGTAACTCTGACGCAGCACCTCCTCACCCAGTCTAAATGGTCTGTTTGTGTGTGCCTCTCCAGCCATCCCTATGTTTCTGAAGAGAACTAGTCTTCATGTTTATACCATCAGCACCCTGCACTGTGCCAGCAATATAAAGGAAGTTCAAGGATGATTTTGGAATGATTTAGAAACACTGGATCTCAGTTGTCTTGATCTGGAAGGAAGCCTGAAATCCTATCATCAGCTTGACTCCCTTGACAGTGTTCACACATTGTCTCTGCCTTTCCTGGAGACACATTACTTCTCAAGACAGACAGACAGACAGACAAGTAGAACTGTGAGATAGTGCTCTGTATATTAATCTTCACCTCGTCTCACAGCTGTTCAGTCACTCAGTCGTGTCCAACTCTTTGCGACCCCATGGACTGCAGCACGCCAGGTCTCCTTGTCCTTCACCATCTCCCGGAGCTGACTCAAACTCATGTCCTTTGACCCGGTGATGCCATCCAACCATCTCATCCTCTGTTGTCCTCTTCTCCTCCTGCCTCCAATCTTTCCCAGCATTAGGGTCTTTCCCAATGAGTCCGCTCTCCCTATCAGATGGCAAAAATATTGGAGTTTCAGCTTCAGCATCAGTCCTTCCGATGAATAATCAGGATCGATTTCCTTTGGGACTGACTGGTTTGATCTCCTTGCTGTCCAGGATACTCTCAAGAGTCTTCTCCAACACCACAGTTCAAAAGCATTGATTCTTTGGTGCTTAGCCTTTTTTATGGTCCAATGGTAATATACATACATGACTACTGGAAAAACTATAGTCAAAGCTTTGACCTTGGTCTCACAGTACCCTACAGAATTTACCTTTTTGTAACACTGGCCATTCATCTGAAGGGCTTTTTCTAGATTTGCCTATAAACATATTTGACTTATTCATGGATGATCTCCTTTCTATTTTTGTAAATAGAAAACTATAAGGGATGAGGGTTCTAACCCATAATGATCAATTTGCTACCCTCAAGATTTTACTGTCAATTTAACAATCACTGAAGAAGTCATCTGTGTATTCACATATTTATTAGCTTGGTGGGTGTGAAGACCATGGGGGTGATGTATACTAGGGAAGAAGAGGAGAGAATTTCCTCTCCTTAAGAGCTTTCATATGATATAGGCAGCCTTCACTTGCAGAAGTCCCCTGGGCAGAGTCCCCAGGTGTCCATTTGTCCAGGTCTTATTAGTCCAGAGAAAGCTGCCCTGACCATTGCCTGTGGACCTCAGCAGTTAGAAGCACTTTGATTTGACATTTGTCTTTTTTTTTTTTTAAACCCACTTGGGATCAATATCAACATTCAAGATGTTTTCATCTTGGATGCCAACTCGTGATATGCACCACCTCCCTCCCCGCAAAGCCTCTGCAAATGACTTTTGCTGCTCAAATTGTAAGCCAAAATCAGTGCAGTGAGTGATGGAAGAAGGCCAAGGAGGGCTTCCCGAGTTTCACCCTGGCCCTCTCCAGGGCACCAGATGTCTGGGCGGATGAACTTCCGGGTGTGATCAGGCGACTCCTGCCAGCCGCTGCAACCCCTGTTCCTTGTCTCTGTGCCATGTTTGCTTTGCTGTGTTTGCATTAAGAGATAAGCATGTGCAGCCCACTTTCCAGCCAGTGGATGCTTGTATTTGCTCTGCTCTATGTCACACAGAAGGACTATTTACATTCTAGTCTTTAGCACTTTCAGAAAACTGGGAAAGGCTATGAGCCTTGTGCCTCTCCACTGTAGAAGCTGGTATTTTTCTCTGGTCAAGGAAATGTAGCAATGTCTAGAGTTCACAGCTAATGAGAGTATCTCAGAACTTCTGGATTCACTATCTTGTCTTACTCTGGAACACAGCAAAGAATTCTAAGAAATTTCCAGACATGTTTTGTTTTGTTTTTAAAATAACTGTAATGAAGGGCTACAACCAATCCAAAGTGGAGAATCCATCAGTGTTCTTGTAATTTCTGCCTCCACACAAGGTATTAACAGGATATGGATTGGCTGCTCACTTTCTGTGATTCCTGGGAAAGTTCCTGAAACTCGGTTTTTCAATCTTTAAAATGGAGCTGATAATACCTACTTGGAGGTTGCTGTGACTAGAAAATAAGCCAATGAAAATAAAGCATGTATCAGAGCACCTAGCACTTAGTATTTATAAATTCTTAATAATGTATTAATTTTATGAGGAAATTTTTTTTCTCATACAAATTTTTATGTTTTTTTTTTCATAAAATTCCTCCTTAGCATCAAAGTTATTTTCCTTTCTTTTTGATATTCTTCTGCTAGAGAAGTGCTCAGTTGGTTATTGAGAAGACAAATGCTTCTTTACTATAATAAATACTGGTCTTCAAGTGGACTTTATCCCAGGGATGTAAGGATTCTTCAATATTCACAAGTCAATCAATGTGATACACCACATTAACAAATTTAAAGATAAAAACCATATGGTTACCTCAATAGATGCAGAGTTAGCCTTTGACAAAATTCAACACCCATTTATGATACAAACTCTCTAGAAAGCACGCATAGAAGGAACATACCTCAAAATAATAAAAGCCATATATGATAAACCCACAGCAAACATAATCCTCAATGATGAAAAATTAAAGTATTTCCCCTAAAGTCAGGAACAAGACAAGGGTGCCCACTCTCACCTCTACTATTCAACATAGTTTTGGAAGTTTTAGCCACAGCAATCAGAAAAGAAAAAGAAATAAAAGGAATCCAGATTGGAAAAGAAGAAGTAAAACTCTCACTTTTTGCAGATGACATGATTCTCTACACAGAAAACCCTGAAGACACCACCAGAAAATTACTAATCAATGAATATATTAAAGTTGCAGGATATAAAATTAATACACAGAAATCCCTTGCATTCCTATACACTAACAATGAGAAAACAGAAAGAGAAATTAAGGAAACAATCCCATTCACCATTGCAACAAAAAGAATAAAATACTTAGGAATAAATCTACCCAAATAAACAAAAGACCTATATATATAAAACTATAAAACACTGATGAAAGAAATCAAAGATGATGCAAACAGATGGAGAAATATAGTATGTTCATGGATCGGAAGAATCAATATAGTGAAAATGAGTATACTACCCAAAGCAATCTATAGATTCAATGCAATCCCTATCGAGCTACCAATGGTATTTTTCAGAGAACTAGAACAAATAATTACACAAATTGCATGGAAACACATGTGACAAGATGTGATCTTACTAATCTAAGACCAGAAACTATAAAACTCCTAGAGGAAAACATAGGCAGAACACCCTCTGACATAAATCATAGCAAGATCCTCTATGACCCACCTCCCAGGGTAATGGAAATAAAAGCAAAGATAAACAAATGGGACCTAATTAAACTTAAAAGCTTTTGCACAATGAAGGAAGCTATAAGCAAGGTGAAAAGATAGCCTTCAGAAAGGGAGAAAATAATAGCAAATGAAGCAAGTGACAAAGAATTAATCTCAAAAATATACAAGCAGCTCAATTCCAGAAAAATAAATGACCCAATCTAAAAGCAGGCCAAAGAACTAAACAGACATTTCTCCAAAGAAGACATATAGATGGCTAACAAACACATGAAAAGATGCTCAACATCACTCATTATTAGTTAGTTCAGTCGCTCAGTTGTGTCTGACTCTTTGTGACCCCATGAATTGCAGCATGCCAGGCCTCCCTGTCCATCACTAACTCCCGGGGTTCACTCATTATTAGGGAAATGCAAATCAAAACCACAATGAGGTACCATCTCATGCCAGTCAGAATGGCTCCTATCAAAAAGTTTACAAGCAATAAATGCTGGAGAAGTTGTGGAGAAAAGGGAACCATCTTACACTGTTTGTGGGAACACAAACTAGTACAGCCACTATGGAGAACAGTGTGGAGATTCCTTGAAAGAAAGTGAAAGTGAAGTTTGCTCAGTCGTGTCTGACTCTTTGCGAACCCATGAACTATACAGTCTGTGGAATTTTCCAGGCCAGAATACTGGAGTTGATAGCCTTTCCCTTCTCCAGGGGATCTTCCCAACCCAGGGATTGAACCCAGGTCTCCCACACTGCAGGTGGATTCTTTACCAGTTGAGCCACAAGGGAAGCCCAACTTGAAATACAACTGCCATATGACCCAGCAATCCCACTGCTGGGCATACACACTGAGGAAACCAAAACTGAAAGAGACACGTGTACCCCATTGCTCATCACAGCACTGTTTACAATAGCTAGGACATGGAAGTGACCAAGATGTCCATTGACAGATGAATGGGTAAGAAAGCTATGGTACATATACACAATGGAATATTACTCAGCTATTAAGAAGAATGCATTTGAGTCAGTTCTAATGAGATGGATGAAACTGGAGCCTATTATACAAAGTGAAGTAAGTTAGAAAGAAAAACACCAATACAGTATATTAACACGTACATATGGAATTTAGAAAGATGGTAACGATGACTTTATATGTGAGACAGCAAGTGAGACACAGATATAAAGAGCAGACTTTTGGACTCTGTGGGAAAAGGCAAGGGTGAGATGATTTGAGAGAACAACATTGAAACATGTATATTACCATCTGTGAAACAGATTAACAGTTCAAATTTGATGCATGAAACAGGGCACTCAAAGCTGGTGCACTGGGACAACCCAGAGAGATGGGATGTGGAGGGAGGTGGGAGAGGGTTTTGGGATGGGGGACACAGGTACACCCATGGCTGATTCATGTCAATGTATGGCAAAAAACACCACAATATTGTAAAGTAATTAGCCTCCAGTTATAATAAATAATTAAAAATAAATAAATACTAGTCTTATCATTTGACTATGCAGCACCACTATTTGATAAAAGTCTTACTGTAGCATATTGCTAGCAACATCCTTGAAAGTGAAAGTGAAGTCTCTCAGGTGTCTCCGACTCTTTGTGACCCTGTGGACTGTAGCCCACCAGGCACCTCCGTCCATGGGATTCTCCAGGCAAGAATACTGGAGTGGGTTGCTATTTCCTTCTCCATATAAGCAACATCCTTATATTGCCATAAATGCAATAAAATAAACTCATACACAATATGAAGATTAGAAGTTTTTACATTCTGCTTTCTTCTTTTTTCAAAAGAATTGTGTCCTACCCAGAGGCCTTCACTGCATTTAGATGTAGCAATATTGAAATTTATAATTCAGAGAAATTAGGTAAAGTTATTTCACCTAAGCCTCAACTTGAAACTATGTGGATAACACAAACTTCTATCCATAAGGAAATGGTTAAGATCACATAAGATACAGCAAGTAAAGTGCTTATCTGGGCTCTAGCATATACTATGCACTTAGTATTGTTGTTGCTGTTTAGTTACTAAGTCATGTGACTCTTTTGAGACCTCCATGGACCGTAGCCCACCAGGCTCCTCTGTCCATGGGATTTCCCAGGCTGCAATACTGCCATTTCCATCTCCAGGGGACCTTCCTGACTCAGGGATGGAACCCAGGCCTCCTGCATTGGCAGGTGGACTCTTTACCACTGAGCCACCATGTACATACAGACCCATGTACATAGTCAGTGTTAGCTGTACTCATTACTAATGAAATTTTCACTTGGATCCATTGATTCTCTCATTCTTCCTTTTTCTCAGACTAAGACTAATTTATTATCTTATAATTGTGCATGGATTTGACTAGCATTAAAAATGTTTCTGAACCTTTATAGGCCTTATATTATTTATTATTTAATTATTTATGTACTTATTTATTATTAATAAGCTTAGGAATTGCCATAAGAATCAGAGAAGCAGAGAGAGAGAAAGTCTGAAAAGTAGGAAGGATGAAGCTGTGGAATAGGGAGAGTGACAGAGAGCTGGGAGGCTTGGTGGTCTGTGGCTCCAGCTCCTTGCAGAGACTGGGGTACCCATCTCATGTCTGACCTCAGGATCAGAGCCAGCTGCTTAAGCTAGCTCCAGCTGCTTCTCATTACTTGCAACTAAACAGACCTACTAGAGATGAGCACCATTAAATGGTTAGTAACTTATGTAAATTTTAAGTCATTCATGTTATTTTTCCCCCTCATATTCATGGAAGCCTAGATATCAAAAAGATATTACATTTTTTAAAAAACCTGAAAAATCTATATCCCTCATGAACATATATGAAAAATCTCTAACAAAACGTTCTCAAATAAAGCACAGCAATTTATTAAAATGGTAATACATAACGATCAAATAGGATTTATCTCAGNAGATGGAGAAATATAGTATGTTCATGGATCGGAAGAATCAATATAGTGAAAATGAGTATACTACCCAAAGCAATCTATAGATTCAATGCAATCCCTATCGAGCTACCAATGGTATTTTTCAGAGAACTAGAACAAATAATTACACAAATTGCATGGAAACACATGTGACAAGATGTGATCTTACTAATCTAAGACCAGAAACTATAAAACTCCTAGAGGAAAACATAGGCAGAACACCCTCTGACATAAATCATAGCAAGATCCTCTATGACCCACCTCCCAGGGTAATGGAAATAAAAGCAAAGATAAACAAATGGGACCTAATTAAACTTAAAAGCTTTTGCACAATGAAGGAAGCTATAAGCAAGGTGAAAAGATAGCCTTCAGAAAGGGAGAAAATAATAGCAAATGAAGCAAGTGACAAAGAATTAATCTCAAAAATATACAAGCAGCTCAATTCCAGAAAAATAAATGACCCAATCTAAAAGCAGGCCAAAGAACTAAACAGACATTTCTCCAAAGAAGACATATAGATGGCTAACAAACACATGAAAAGATGCTCAACATCACTCATTATTAGTTAGTTCAGTCGCTCAGTTGTGTCTGACTCTTTGTGACCCCATGAATTGCAGCATGCCAGGCCTCCCTGTCCATCACTAACTCCCGGGGTTCACTCATTATTAGGGAAATGCAAATCAAAACCACAATGAGGTACCATCTCATGCCAGTCAGAATGGCTCCTATCAAAAAGTTTACAAGCAATAAATGCTGGAGAAGTTGTGGAGAAAAGGGAACCATCTTACACTGTTTGTGGGAACACAAACTAGTACAGCCACTATGGAGAACAGTGTGGAGATTCCTTGAAAGAAAGTGAAAGTGAAGTTTGCTCAGTCGTGTCTGACTCTTTGCGAACCCATGAACTATACAGTCTGTGGAATTTTCCAGGCCAGAATACTGGAGTTGATAGCCTTTCCCTTCTCCAGGGGATCTTCCCAACCCAGGGATTGAACCCAGGTCTCCCACACTGCAGGTGGATTCTTTACCAGTTGAGCCACAAGGGAAGCCCAACTTGAAATACAACTGCCATATGACCCAGCAATCCCACTGCTGGGCATACACACTGAGGAAACCAAAACTGAAAGAGACACGTGTACCCCATTGCTCATCACAGCACTGTTTACAATAGCTAGGACATGGAAGTGACCAAGATGTCCATTGACAGATGAATGGGTAAGAAAGCTATGGTACATATACACAATGGAATATTACTCAGCTATTAAGAAGAATGCATTTGAGTCAGTTCTAATGAGATGGATGAAACTGGAGCCTATTATACAAAGTGAAGTAAGTTAGAAAGAAAAACACCAATACAGTATATTAACACGTACATATGGAATTTAGAAAGATGGTAACGATGACTTTATATGTGAGACAGCAAGTGAGACACAGATATAAAGAGCAGACTTTTGGACTCTGTGGGAAAAGGCAAGGGTGAGATGATTTGAGAGAACAACATTGAAACATGTATATTACCATCTGTGAAACAGATTAACAGTTCAAATTTGATGCATGAAACAGGGCACTCAAAGCTGGTGCACTGGGACAACCCAGAGAGATGGGATGTGGAGGGAGGTGGGAGAGGGTTTTGGGATGGGGGACACAGGTACACCCATGGCTGATTCATGTCAATGTATGGCAAAAAACACCACAATATTGTAAAGTAATTAGCCTCCAGTTATAATAAATAATTAAAAATAAATAAATACTAGTCTTATCATTTGACTATGCAGCACCACTATTTGATAAAAGTCTTACTGTAGCATATTGCTAGCAACATCCTTGAAAGTGAAAGTGAAGTCTCTCAGGTGTCTCCGACTCTTTGTGACCCTGTGGACTGTAGCCCACCAGGCACCTCCGTCCATGGGATTCTCCAGGCAAGAATACTGGAGTGGGTTGCTATTTCCTTCTCCATATAAGCAACATCCTTATATTGCCATAAATGCAATAAAATAAACTCATACACAATATGAAGATTAGAAGTTTTTACATTCTGCTTTCTTCTTTTTTCAAAAGAATTGTGTCCTACCCAGAGGCCTTCACTGCATTTAGATGTAGCAATATTGAAATTTATAATTCAGAGAAATTAGGTAAAGTTATTTCACCTAAGCCTCAACTTGAAACTATGTGGATAACACAAACTTCTATCCATAAGGAAATGGTTAAGATCACATAAGATACAGCAAGTAAAGTGCTTATCTGGGCTCTAGCATATACTATGCACTTAGTATTGTTGTTGCTGTTTAGTTACTAAGTCATGTGACTCTTTTGAGACCTCCATGGACCGTAGCCCACCAGGCTCCTCTGTCCATGGGATTTCCCAGGCTGCAATACTGCCATTTCCATCTCCAGGGGACCTTCCTGACTCAGGGATGGAACCCAGGCCTCCTGCATTGGCAGGTGGACTCTTTACCACTGAGCCACCATGTACATACAGACCCATGTACATAGTCAGTGTTAGCTGTACTCATTACTAATGAAATTTTCACTTGGATCCATTGATTCTCTCATTCTTCCTTTTTCTCAGACTAAGACTAATTTATTATCTTATAATTGTGCATGGATTTGACTAGCATTAAAAATGTTTCTGAACCTTTATAGGCCTTATATTATTTATTATTTAATTATTTATGTACTTATTTATTATTAATAAGCTTAGGAATTGCCATAAGAATCAGAGAAGCAGAGAGAGAGAAAGTCTGAAAAGTAGGAAGGATGAAGCTGTGGAATAGGGAGAGTGACAGAGAGCTGGGAGGCTTGGTGGTCTGTGGCTCCAGCTCCTTGCAGAGACTGGGGTACCCATCTCATGTCTGACCTCAGGATCAGAGCCAGCTGCTTAAGCTAGCTCCAGCTGCTTCTCATTACTTGCAACTAAACAGACCTACTAGAGATGAGCACCATTAAATGGTTAGTAACTTATGTAAATTTTAAGTCATTCATGTTATTTTTCCCCCTCATATTCATGGAAGCCTAGATATCAAAAAGATATTACATTTTTTAAAAAACCTGAAAAATCTATATCCCTCATGAACATATATGAAAAATCTCTAACAAAACGTTCTCAAATAAAGCACAGCAATTTATTAAAATGGTAATACATAACGATCAAATAGGATTTATCTCAGAAGTGCAAGGGTAGTTCAAGATTCAAAAATCAGTCAACATAATTAATATATTAAGAAAGTAAAGGAGAAAACCATGTCACCGATGAAATGGATGCCAAAAGACAGCTGACAAAATTCAGCACCCATTTATTTTTTAATTGGAGAAAAATCGCTTTACAGTGTTGTGTTGGTTTCTGCCATACAACACACAAATCAGCCATAATTATACATATATTACCTTCCTCCCCTTTCCCACTCCACCCCTCTAGATCATCACAGCATACAGGGCTGGGCTCCCTGGGTTACAGAGCAACTTCTCACCAGCTATCAATAAATCCATTTATTTTCAAAATACTTAGCAGAACAGGAAAAGGAAGATACTAATGCTCTATAAGGAACTCAGTTCAGTTTAGTTCAGTCGCTCAGTCATGTCCGACTCTTTGAGACCCCGTGAATAGCAGCACACCAGGCCTCCCTGTCCATCACCAACTCCCGGAGTTCACTCAGACTCACGGCCATAGAGTCCGTGATGCCATCCAGCCATNTAGTTGACTTACAATGTCACGTTAGTTTCAGGCATATAGTATAGCAGTTTAGTTACACACAAACACACACATGTATTCTTAAAAGAGCACTTTTAAGGAATATTTCTTTAATTCTTTGAACCAGATTTTCCTATCCTTGTTAATTGTAAGAGGACTTGGTAAGAACCATTAAAAAGGTAGAAATAAATGCTGTAACAGCTGAAAGAAAAAACAATATGAACAAAATCCACACATACACTCCAAATAGGGTCTATTTAAGATAACTATTGAATCAACTCCTCAATAAATTTCTTTCATCTATGCCAGTAAGTTCAGATAGAAATAATAATAGAAAAGTAGATTATTTTCCTAGGAGCAATAAAATAATACTGCACATAATTTTTTAATCTAATGAGAAGTTCCTAAGTCCTTGATGAACAAAATTTGTAAACTGATTTGAGTACATAAAATACCTAAACACATGAAGAGATATACTCTTTTCAGGTGTAATATCTAAATGTAATATGATAATGGAGAGAGTGATAGCTGCAGAGCACTGTGAGTGTTCCTTGTTCACTCAGTCATGTGCGACTTCTGTGATCCCCTGGACTGCGGCACGCTAGGCTTCTGTGTCCTTCAATATCTCCTGGAGTTTGCTCAAACTCACGTCCACTGAGTCAATGATGCCATCCAACCATCTCATCCTCTGTCGCCCCTTTCTCCTCCTGCCCTCAATCTCTCCCAGCATCAGGGTGTTTTCCAGTGAGTCGGCTCTTCACATCAGGTGGCCAAAGTATTGGAGCTTCAGCATCAGTCCTTCCAATAAATATTCAGGGTTGATTTCCTTTAGGTTTGATCTTCTTGCTGTCCAAAGGACGCTCAAGAGTCTCCTCCAGCAGCAATGTCACTGAATTGGGCATTTGTAAAAGGTTAGAATGGTTTTTTAAAAATCCTAAAAATCGAAGTTCAAAAAAAAAAGAATCAACCATTTTAATGACACTTCTAAAACTGACTGGTAACAGGTGCACATATCTATTAATCTATTAAAAACTGAACTGTATATCTTGAAAGAGTGAACCAGATGGTATGTGAATTATACCTCAATAAAGCTGCTATTAAAAAAATGAATGTATATAAATTGTAAATATTTTGTCTCTCCAATCCATGAATTTACTGCCATTATAATTAAAATTATGATTGGGAAAAAATAAATGTCCATGTGTAGCTCAAGAAGAAACAGATTTACCCTATTGTTTCAAAGATATAGTAACAATGAACATAATTTAAGAATATTTCTATCACATTATAGCAAATTTTCCAATAGAAAATAGCAGAGAAGTCAAATATAAATCCATGGATCTAGTGGAAATTCATGTATAGTAGGGATTATATTTTATATTAGCTATAAGAAGACAGACTATGTCTATATTTTATACTAGTCATAAAAAGACAGAATAGACCTGGCTGAAACAAATGATGTCTTCATGGAAAAAGCAATAGCCAGAATCATGCACATATGATTTCTAAAAAAAAACTAACCCCTAAATGTAAAGACTAAATCTGTAACATTGTAAAGGTAATAGAAGAAATTGTACTTACTTTTTTGTGGCCTTAATACCAGTTTATGAACATAAACTTTCTGCCATAAGGGTGGTGTCATCAGCATATCTGAGGTTATTGATATTTCTCCAGCAATCTTGATTCCAGCTTGTGTTTCTTCCAGTCCAGCATTTCTCATGATGTACTCTGCATATAAGTTAAATAAGCTGGGAGAGAATATACAGCCTTGATGTACTCCTTTTCCTATTTGGAACCAGTCTGTTATTCCATGTGCAGTTCTAACTGTTGCTTCCGGACCTGCATACAGATTTCTCAAGAGGCAGGTTAGGTGGTCTGGTATTCCCATCTCTTTCAGAATTTTCCACAGTTTATTGTGATCCACACAGTCAAAGGCTTTGGCATAGTCAATAAAGCAGAAATAGATGTTTTTCTGGAACTCTCTTGCTTTTTCCATGATCCAGTGGATGTTGGCAATTTGATCTCTGGTTCCTCTTCCTGTTCTAAAACCAGCTTGAACATCAGGGAGTTCACGGTTCACATATTGCTGAAGCCTGGCTTGGAGAATTTTGAGCATTACTTTACTAGC
>SJYX01004582.1:0-67573 GCA_006410675.1 Oreotragus oreotragus | reverse complement strand
AAAAAATTGCAAAGAAAGATGTAATGATTTATTTCAGAAGAATATCTCCCACTTATTAGCACAATGTCTGGCACATATTAGTGATTAAAATAATACTTGTTGAATAAAAATATACATGACATTTCAAATCATCTCACAGTAAAATTAATTTATAAAAATTATTTCATAAATCTACTTCATTTCTATTGTCACATGTATCTTTTATTTCAGTTCATGTACAAGAGAAGAACATACTGTCATAATTACAGCTATTATTATAAATTTGAATGATGTTATTTTTCTTATCTATCATTTGGAGCTAAATAAAGAGCAATGCAGTTTCACCTGAGTGAGTGCTAAGGCATTTACAATAGATGAGTAATAAGTGTTAAAATATACCAATTTTCATTAAATAAGCCTGGAGCTGCTTTATAAATCATTGTTATTTGAGCTAGAAATTATAACTTCCTCTGCTATGTTTTATGTTCATCAAACAGACTAAATTTAGAGTTAGAAGTGATGTAAGGAATTGATGATTTTGAACTGTGGTGTTGGAGAAGACTCTTGAGAGTCCCTTGGACTGCAAAGGGTGTCCAACCAGTCCATTCTGAAGGAGATCAGCCCTGGGATTTCTTTGGAAGTAATGATGCTGAAGCTGAAACTCCAGTACTTTGGCCACCTCATGCAAAGAGTTGACTCATTGGAAATAAGACTCTGATGCTGGGAGAGATTGGGGGCAGGAGGAAAAGGGGACGACAGAGGATGAGATGGCTGGATGGCATCACTGACTTGATGGACGTGAGTCTGAGTGAACTCCTAGAGATGGTGATGAACAAGGAGGCCTGGCGTGCTGTGATTAGTGGGGTCGCAAAGAGTTGGACACGACTGAGCAACTGAACTGAACTGAATATACTTCTTTAAGCCATTTTTCAGTTTACAAATTGATTGAAATTTATTTAAACACAATTTAGGAGAAGGGAATTTTGAACTGAAAATAAAAGGACACAGCCGTGTCTCTGAGTATCATGAATACCTTTGTTATGAGAAACTATCTGGAAAATGCTCCTTTCCTACAGGCTTTTCAGTTGTTGTCCTATGTCATGGATAAATACCTAGCTTTCTACTTGTACATAAATGATCAAGGTGCTTGTTGTTGTTTATTCTGGCTCTTTTGCAACTCCATGGTCTATAGCCTGCAGTGTTTCTCTGTCCATGGGATTCTCCAGGCAAGAATAGTGGAGTGGGTTGCCATTTCCTTCTCCAAGGACCTTCTTGACCTAGGGACTGAACCTGGCTCTCCTTCTTGGCAGGTGGATTCTTTACCACTGAGCCACCAGGGAAGCTCGGGAGAGATGATCTTGAACTATACTTGAATTACAATGTTGTGTTAGTTATAAGTATACAGCAAAGTGATTGAGTTATACCAACATAAATATATATATGTTCAGATTCTCTTCCCTTATAGGTTATTACAAAATATTGAGAAACAGTTCCCGTATTATATAATATGTCTTCATTGATTATCTGTTTTACATATAGTAGTGTGAATTTTGCTAATCCCAAACTCATAATTTATCCCTCTCTCTCTTTCCTTCTTGGTAACCATAGGTTTGTTTTCTATGTCTGTGAGTCTATCTCTGTTTTTTATATAAGTTCATTTGTATCATTTTCTAGATTCCACATATAAGTGATATCATATAATATTTGTCCTTTTCTGGTATATCACTTAGTATTATAATCTCCAGGTCTGCCCATGTTAAGATCAATGACATTATTTCATTCCTTTTTGTAGATGAGTAATATCCTATTGTATAAATACATAACATCTGCGTTCTCCATTTTTCTGCCAGTGGACATTTAGATGGCTTCCTTGTCTTGGCTCTTCCTAGAGACAAGTGAGTATGAAGACACCATAATCCAAATTCTATGGGATTCAGCCAAAAAAATAAAATATTATTCTAAGAGGGAAATTTATAGCAATACAAGTGTACCTCAGGAAATAAGAAAAAACCTCAAGTAAACAATCTAACCTTACACCTAAAACAACTAGAGAAAAAAGAACAAATAAAACCTTAAGTTAGTAGGCAGAAAAAAAAAATCACAAAGATCAGAGCAGAAATAAATGAAATAGAGACAAAGAAAACAATAGAAAAGATCATTGAAACTAAAAGCTGGTTGTTTGAAAAGATAAACAACACTGATAATTCTTTAGCCAGACTCATCAAGGGAAAAAAGGAGAGGGTTCTTACAACTGACATCACAGAAATACAAAGATCATGAGAGACTATTGCAAGCAGCTATGTGACTTAAGTAAGATGGACAGTCTAGAAGACAGGGACAAATTCTTAGCAAGGTACAATCTCCCAAGACTGAACCATGAAGATATATAAAATATGAACAGACCAATTATAAATACTAAAGTTGAATCTTTGATTTTAAAACTCCCAATAAACGAAATTCCCGGACCAGATGGGAATTGTATCAAATATTTAAAGAGTTAACACCTATCCTTTCGAAACCATTCCAGAATGTGGCAGAGATGGAACACTTCTGAATTCACTGTATCGGGCCACAGTCATGTTATGTGTGGAGACTTTTCTGGTCCTTTTAGGTGTGCAAGTTCTTCTGCTCGTGTTCAGCAAGTGCTGTGTGAGAATCGTTCCGTTTGTAGATGTGTTCTTGATGTACTTGTGAGAAGAGGCGAACTCCTCATCTTATTCTGCCATCTTGACTCCTCTCCCCAGAAAAGACATTTTTGTAGACAAAAATCCAGTAGTCTTAGCAATATTTGTGACTTTAGCACTAATAGTAGTAATACTTTTAAAATCACATTCCAGTTGTTGTAGGAATTTCAAAATAGCAACTATATCCATCACTGTTATTAGGTCTAAAGTGAATATTATGAATAAAGAAGCACATATATAAATACATTATATTTTAGTAATTCATGAATAACATTTAAATGTAACTAATTTCCTTTGTAACATCATCCATTTTGTTTTCTACCTTAAAAACATCAATCTGAAAAAGGGTCCATAGGTTCCAGCTGACTGTCACAAATGTCCATGGCACACAAATGTTAAAAACACATTACAACCTTATTCTCATATAAATTTTTCACAGCTGAATCAGTTAATAGGATATACTTATGCATATTTCTTTTGATACTTTTTTCCAAAATTAATAATTCCATTAAAATGCTAAGCTCCAAACCTCAGGGGAATGAATGTATCAAATTGTTTCCTTGTCCAAGGTCTCTTTTCTCACCAAACAGGAATATTCACTATTTTTTAAATACATCAGAACAACCAAAAATGTGTTGTCATCACTCATCCAGCCTGTTGTGTCTTTCTGCTATTTTAAAAAATTTGTACTATTTTTGTTTTTTTTTCTCTAAGGATATATACACAGAGGCACACACAGTCACACATGATTCAATTACCTGTATTTTCATTGTATTATGAGGGGAAGAAGAGATTAATGCTGTCAGTCTACTCTGTTTAATTGTAATTCATTAGTATGCAATTGCACGTTGCAGGCATTTTCTGGTTTTCCATGTAAGTGAATGAGCTACATTATTATTTTAAGTCCATTTAAAATTTTATAACACGTGGATCAAACTTAACTTCACCAATATCTAGATACAAATTTATGTGGTTCTAAATTTTGCTATTGTAAAATGATGTGGTTGAATAAATACTCTTGTGCATATCTTTTTACAGTCTGTCTTCTTGGTACAAATTACTAAAAAATGAATTTCTAGTGCAAAGTGGACACATTTTATGTCTGGACTCACATTAACTCTTCCACTTACTTGCTCCATGTCCTTGAACAAATTNGCTAAGTACAGCTCGGCACATTGTACCTTGCTGGCTATTGCATATTTTTATATTCCTATAAATATTCTTGAGCTTTGTTCTGGGGTGCAGTTAAGTTACTTGGAAGTAGTTTGGCCTTTTCAGATCTTGATCTGATTTTCTAGGTACTTCTAGAAGAGTGCTAGTGCAAGAGCTAATTAATTCTCTCCTCTGATCCAAGGCCTTTTTGAGTACTCTATCCAGTGTCCCATGTATCACAAGTTTTTCATTCTGGCTGGTGGTAATGGGCTCTATTCCTGGACCATTCTGAATGACATCAGAATCCCTATAAAACTAGGCTACAGTATAAAGTCAAACAGCTAGAATTAGAAAACCACGGTTTTGTTTTTGCAAACAACAAGAAATATAGGATACAAAGTTGTAACTTAGAGAAATGAAGTATTTGTGTCCAACAGTGAACATGTCTTGTCCTTAGCTTAATTTAGTAAGCTTGCTGAACTTTGTACTTCAAGGTGAAAACCACCCAATGTCACAATTTACAATTTGTTATTTTTGTCATGGTCATTTATCATGAGTGGCTGAGCAGGTGTGTTTACACAATGCCAAAACACACACCAAACCTGTCAACTTAAAAAGAAGAGATAAACTAGCCTTTCAAATTAATTGATTAGTTACTCAGGTCAAGAGATCCATCTGGGTCTATTCGTACACTAAGATCTTGATCTTAGGAACAAACAAACAAATAAATGGATAGGGTCAGTGGTCTGTAGCCTGTCTCTTGTAGGAGGTTGTACCTCAATGATAATTACTCATTCCATCACTCAGAAGAATCCTCAGTTTCTTAAAGCTTTGGTAATTAATTAGCTATTCAGACTGAACTTCTATTTTGATGTAGAGGCAGAAAGAAAAAGGAAAATTGAATGACAAAAATATTAAGAGACAATATAAACAGGAAACTTAAAAATGGTATACTGTGTTTTAGGTCTTCATGAGCTGGTCATCTCAACATTTTTCNCAGACTGAACTTCTATTTTGATGTAGAGGCAGAAAGAAAAAGGAAAATTGAATGACAAAAATATTAAGAGACAATATAAACAGGAAACTTAAAAATGGTATACTGTGTTTTAGGTCTTCATGAGCTGGTCATCTCAACATTTTTCATAATTTTAACATGGACCATGACAACCAGATAATTCACACCAGATGACATTTGCAAGAGGTTGACAATGGGACCTATCTGTTCTGGAATTTTTCCCATGGTACAACCATTATGAAAAATGATCAACCATTCTACTGCAGGGGGAAAAAAGTAGTTTTATTGAATTGAGGCCCTTAAAAAATACTCTAATTTCTCTATGTGTACATTTGGAGAAACCAAAACATCTGGTCACTGCCAATTTGAAAAGTTTGTTAAATTTACCATTGGAGGTTATGAAGTCAGTGGTTTTAACCCTGGCTACACGTTGGAGTCATCTGGGGCGATTCTTAAGTGCTGCCGAGGCTCCCAATTCTATGCCCTTGATTCTGTGTTATTTATCTTCAGTGTGCCTCTTCACCTTTAGCACTGGGTGATTTGAATGTGCAGCCAGAGGTGAGAGCCTCCAATGTAGACAAACCCCCGTGAAACTGGCATTTTTTTCATACAGTGAATGCAATAGAGCAAAGTGCTCAAGAACATAAACTCTGAAAATAGTTCCATCTGGACTTGGATCTCAACTGTGATATTTCATAGCTGTACCAATTGGGGCTAATTTAATCTCACTGTGCCTTAGTTTCTTCATCTGCACAATGAGGATAATTACAATATTACCTATCTCCTAGAGCTGCTGTAAAGATTAAATGAGTTAATATGTGGAAAGTACTTAGAACAGTACCTGGAACATAGTAAGCACTGTATAAATATTAGTTGTATGTAGTTCTTTGCTGGCAGTTCCCTTACAGGATGTCTGAACTGAAATTAACTTCAGTGACCTAATATTAGATGACCTTGTTAGTCATCTAACAAGGTGACTAGTTCCCTGTAGTTGCTATAATAAATTACCACAAACTGGCTGGCTTAAAACAACAGAAATTTTTTTTCTGTCATCACTCTGGAGGCCAGAAGTCTGAAAATTTTCTCCCCTGTCCTTTTGGAGGCCAGAAGTATCAGCTGGGTTCCCTGTGGAATCTTTAAAGGGAGATCCTTCCTTGCCTCGTTAAGCTTCAGCAGTTGTCTACATTTCTTGGCTTATCTATGTTCTGTCTTTACATTGCCTTTTTCTCTGTGTATCTTTCTTCTCTTCTTCTGCTCCTTTCTTGTGTAAGGATACGTATGATGGCATTTAGAGTCTATTCAGATTATCCAGGATAGCTTCATCTTCTCAAGATCCTTAATTTAATCTCATCATTTGCCATGTAAGAATATTCCCTCTTTTGCTATAATGAAGTAATAGTCACAAATTCTGGGGAGTAAGGCATAAACATATTTTGGGGGCCAGCATTCAAACCACAACACAAGGTCCATAATTAAACATAAGCTTGGATGGCATGCACCATGGACTCATTCTGTATTTAGTCACTTTTGCATTTGACCTGTACTTCCCACTCTCTAAGATGTCCAAAATCATTACTCACATTGATAGGTATCATCTGAGTCTAAAGACAAGTGACTGTTCATCATTTCTTGGGAAGCACTTGGGGAAGTAGGCCAAGGGCTCAGAGGACTGGTTGGCCTAATGCTCTTTGGCATTCAGAAAGGCTCCTACAAGGAAAGGCCTCTTGGTGAGTTCTGCTCCAAGAAAATAATTTTGGGGAAACTCTATTTTATGATCAAACGCAACTCAAAACCTTCACCAATTCTGGCTTTAAATCTGGAAAAGTTTGATGTTCATTTTACAAGAGAACAATGTGGTGTTGCATTAATCAGGACTCTTTCAGTTTCAAGCGACAGAAAATTCAAGTATGTTTAAGTAAAATCTGAATTAATTACCTTTCATGACTGGAAAATTCTAACTTCAGGTCCAGATTGATTTAGTGGTTCCAAAGATACCATCAAGATCTGGTTTCTCTCTGCAGCTGCTGGCTCTACTTCTTTCACTGGCTCTGTTTTCAGAAAGGCTGTCATTTGGTGGTGGCAAGACAACTGTAGCATCTAAGAGTGTATATCTTCCGTGGGGTCACAAAGAGTTGGACATGACTGAGCGACTAAGCACATCTTCTCAGATCCAGGGCATGTGGAAAAGAAGAGTTTTAGAAAAACCATAAGCCAAACCTTATTGAAGTTTATATGCCTGTCTCTGAAATAGCCAATGTAATAGGGTTATCCTTGTTCTGATTGACTGAGAATGAACCTTTTCACAGAGTAAGATGGGAAGGAAGTGGGTCCCTGGTGGAGAACCAGGGTAGTTACCTAAAGAGGAAGAATGAATGTTGGGTGGCAGACGCAACGAATGACTTACCCTGGACTAAAATGACTGAAAAACCAAACATGGATTCTTTTGAAGGGCATGTGGAATTTTTTATCCAATTGGATATTTTGATCTTAATTTTTCTTTCCAATTAGAAATGAGTGAGTTGTTTTGAAGCAGAAGACCCTCTTTTAAATCTCATTTCTGCTGTCCGTTTGTAACTGTGTGGCCTTAGGAAAACTACCACACCTCTGTGAATTTCATATTCTTCACTGGCCCAGCAATAGTAACACACGCACACACACACACACAGAATAAATGCCTTTTTCTCAGGACATCAGGGTACATTAACAGAATAAGCCTTCCTGAACACAATCTGATTGGTATCACACAAGAAAAATCTGCCCCAATAATTCTTTCTGTGGCCTTGAAATATGTCTGAAATCCTACCATTCAAGTATTTTCTTTGGTTTAAAGCAGCATATCTCCAGAGAGCTAGGTAAAGAATTCCAAGCAATTTTCAAAAGTTCCAAGGAAAGGGAACAGGAAATCTTGCGTCACTGACTACTCTTTATCTGCCATATTAGAGGTGGCTAGCCAGAGAAAGCCACCTGTGAGACGATTTTGTTACCACTTGCAAGGCAATCATTAAGACCTTGAGAAAAATGCTTTCTCTTTCCTTCCACATCTGTTTCAGGATTCTTGTCTCACTATTTCTCCTTTCACTCAGGCAGGGCCTTCATGTTCTCTAAGGATACCCAATGCCATAGGGAACCTCCACATGGAAAAAGCTCTATCTAGAATTCTCCTTTCCCCAAGTGTCTCAGGTTGTGAAATGACCTCTCTTCTCCATAATTACAATTCTCATTTTCACACTGGAGCTGATGTTAGGTAGGGTGAGTGGCATCTGATTACTATTTGTTAAAGTATTTATGCAAAGCATGAATGAGGGACAGGCTCAACTTTCTTTCAGGGCTAATATTGATACTTCATCTTCTATTTTGGTATAAGAGTTTTTGAGAAGGATACTTGGGTCTTTTTCCTAGTCACCTAGAATCAGTTGCAAATGTTCTCATAACAGATGCTAGCTCCCACTTCTGAGAGATTATTGCCCATAGGTTTCAGGTGTCACTTAGAAGATAATAGGAGGTAGAGCACCCTGAGAGAGTGGGACAAAAGAGTGGGATATTTCAATAAAAGAACTGGAAAGAAAGATTTGAGACTGGGGAATTTGCGGGAAAAATAAATCTTTTGGGATATGGCCATGTATGTCTGTGTCATGCATATCTGGAATCCTGAGAATGGAGGAGAAAGAGGGACACAGCAGGAGAGGGACCCACAGGGGATATGCTATGAGCAGACAAAGTCTAGGGCTCAAAGATCATTTTCACATTGTCTTAGACCGGCCCTTGGCTTTATACAGAGACACTCTAATGATATATTTCCTTGGTTTGGAAAGAAACACTTAGCCATTAAGTTCTAATAAGTGCCAGTTACATTGCTCATACTGTTTAATTCTTTCAACAACCTTCGGAGGTTGGTTGTTATTATCCTCCTTTTATAAATGGGAAACTGAGGTTCAGAGGAGTTAAGTTGCGAAGATCATTGTGGTAGTTAAAAATATATATCTCTAAATTTCTTTGATGTGACTTCCTTGAAAAGTTGGTACCAAAGAGATAGTTAAGAGAGAGTTCTTTATGTATTCTAAATTCTAGTTCTTTGTAAGATATGTGGTTTGCAGATATTTCCCCCAATTGTGTAATTTATCTTTTCATTCTCTTAACAGGGTCTTATGAAAACCAAAACTTCAAAACTTTTTGGTGAAGTCCAGTTTATGAATTTTTACTTTTATGGATAATTCTTTGAGATGTTCTACAGGGACAATCGATGGACATGAGTTTGAGTAAACTCTGGGAGTTGGCGATGGACAGGGAGGCCTGGCGTGCTGCGATTCATGGGGTTGCAAAGAGTCAGACACAACTGAGTGACTGAACTGAACTGAACTGATAGAGACAATCATGTCATTTTCAAACAAGAACAAGTTTATTTCTTCCCTTCTGATCTGTATGCTTTTAACTTTTTTCTTGCCTTATTGCTCTGATTAGAATTTCCAGCACTTTGTTAAATGGGAGCAGAGAGATAAGACATTTTGTCTTCTTTATGATCTCAGAGGGAAAACATTTAGTTATTGATCATTAAGTATAATGTTAGCTGTAGATGGACTTTATCAAGTTCAGAAAGTTTCCCTTTATTCTTATTTCTCAGTGTTTTTATCATTAATGAGGGTTGAATTTCATCAACTTTTTTCACAATGATTGATATGATCATAATATTCCTTTTATTTTTCTGTTAAAAAGTTGAATTGCATTGATTGATTTTGAATATTGAACCAGTCTTGCATCCCTGGGATAAATCTTACTTGCTTGATCGTGTTGTATAATTATTTTTATATATTGTTGAATTCTATTTCTTAATAGTTTGTTAAAAATTTTCGTGTCTGTAATCATGGGTTTTAGTAGCTCGTAATACTTTTTTCTTTGTACTGTGTTTGTCTGATTTTTGTGTTAGAGTAACATTAGCCTTGTAAAGTGAGAAGATTGAGCAGAATTAGCATTAAATTATTTTTAAATGTTTGGTAGAATTCTCTAGTGAAACTATCTGGGCCTGGAGGGTTTTTTTTTGAGGAGTTTTAAAGTTATGAATTAAATTTCCTTAATAGCTATAGGGCTAGTCAAATGGTCTATTTCATTAGGGCAAGTTATGATAGCTTGTGTCTTTCAAGGATTTATTCCATTTCATCTAAACTGTCAAATTTATGCATGTATCATGGCTTCCCTGATAGCTCAGTTTGTAAAGAATCTGCCTGCAATGCAGGAGACCCTGGTTTGATTCCTGGGTCAGGAAGATCCGTTGGAGAAGGAATAGGCTACCCATTCCAGTATTCTTGGGCTTCCCCTGTGCTCAGCTGGTGAAGAATCAGCCTGTAATGCGGAAGACCTTGGATCAATCCCTGGGTTGGGAAGATCCCCTGGAGAAGGGAAAGGCTGCCCGCTCCAGTATTCTGGCCTGGAGAATTCCGTGGACTGAATAGTCCATGGGGTTGCAAAGAGTCAGACAAGACTGAGGAACTTTCACTTTCACATAGTTATTCATAGTATTTCATTACTATCCTTTTGATGTTTGCAGGTTCTGTTTCTTTCCTGATTATGTTTTCTCTTTTTTCTTTATTAGTCTCTTTAAAGGTAAATTTTATTCATATTTTCAAAGAATTCATTTTATTGCTGTTTTAATATTTTGAATTGTATTGATTTTTTCCCCTCTTATCTTTATTATTACCTTCCTTTGGATTTACCATGCTCTTTTTTTCTAGGATTTCAAAGTAGGGGTTTTGAGACCTTTCCTATTTTCCATTGTATGTATTTAGTACTACAAAATTTTCTGTGAGCACTGATGAGACGTGG
The DNA here is from genome assembly GCA_006410675.1 of Oreotragus oreotragus. NCBI lineage: Eukaryota > Metazoa > Chordata > Mammalia > Artiodactyla > Bovidae > Oreotragus > Oreotragus oreotragus. The sequence goes on along the minus strand of SJYX01004582.1, from coordinate 56,929 downwards.
CCAAATTCTGGAAATATTTTGAGGTAGAGCTAGTAGGATTTGCTAATAGATTCTATGTAGATTATGAGAGAGAAAAAGAGAGAGAGAGAAGGGGAAGAAGTCAATGATGATTCAATGTCTTCAGTCCAAGCAAGTGGAAGAATGAACTGAGATGGGGCAGGTTCAGGGGTGTGCAGGTTTGGGGATGAGTGGGGAATCAGGGGTTTGGGTGTATTAAATTTGTGAAATCTTTTCAACTAAATATCTAGTAGGGAGGTGGCTATATGAATCTGAGTTCAAGGACTGCAGACATCCTGCCTAGAGGCATATATTTGGGAATTGTCATATTATAGATGATAATATTAATAACAGTTATGAGTCTAGATGTGATCATATCTACAGGGCTATAAATAAAGACAGAAAGAGTCCTTAGCCCTGGGGCACTCCACTAATTAAAAGTCAAGGGAATGAAGAGAAACCAGCAAAAGAAAATAAAGAGAAGTCAGTGAGGCAGGAGAAGAATCAAGAGAAAGTGGTGTGCTGGAAGCCGAACGAAGACAGTGTTTACAGAAGGATGGAGTGATCAACTTGTCAAATAAGAGAGCTGAAAACTGGCTCTTGGAATTGAAAATATGGAGGTCTCTGGAGGTCTCACCAAGATCAGTTTCTGTTGGGGAGGAAAAGACATAGAGATGGCAAGTATAGACAACTCTTTTGAGGAGTTTTGCTGTAAAAGAAAACAGGAAAATGGGGTAGTGGATAAAGGGGGAGATGGAGTTGACGGAGTTATTACTATGCATAACAAGTAAATATATACATGGAAGCCATGTATTTTATATATAGAATTTGAATTCATTTTGATTGACAATGAAATCTAAAATTTCATAAGTGAAAAGTCTTCAATAGGCTTGATAATCTCAGCAATAGCATTTATGTTTGAAGAAGACTTAGTTAAATATGAGATGGTCTATGCAAGATGTATAATTTTAAAGTTTTTTCTTTAGTTTAATTTGGATGTGGAATTTCAGTTAACCCTTTCCAATAAGCATCCCCCCAAATGAATATTTACTTAGCAGTGAGAGAAAACTTTATATTTACATAGTGCTTATCAGACGTTGATTCAGAACAAACACAGAAGAATGAAAATTTACAATAAAACGTGTAGGAGGGAATTAAAGTGAAGAGGTTCCAAATCCCAGGGAAACTGAGTCTCAGGTCATGCCGGGATCTGAAGGTATAACTCTCCTGGAAACCTCCATAGCACTAATGCTCAGCCTCCTGGGTGTTCTCTCCCCGCCTCTTCGTTGTTCTTACCACTTTCTGCATTGAAACTCTCATTTTAGACTGTTCCCAGCTTTCCAAGAGCAAAGTTTTTCCAATCAGAATGATTTGATTTGTTCTCCAGGACTCCTGGCTTTCCAGAGCTTTTTGCCCATCCAGCCAGGTTGCATTTACCAGTCACTGTTGCAGTTGGGTGGTGCCAAAGGAATGAAAGTGGGAGTAATATATGCTACTTCTAGTCTGCAGCCTGGCCCTTAAGAAAACCTTTACACAATCCTCCATGCTGTTTTTGTCTGCTGGCCAGAGAAAGAAGATGTTCTGAAAGAGCCTGGATCCTCAACGATTATGGAGCAGAGCATTGTGAACAGCACTGTGCTATGACACAAGCAAGGAATGAGCTCTTAACACGTGGAACCTCTTGGGAGTTGTTTATTATAGTAGTGAGCCTGTCCTGAGTAATATATACTCCTTTGGATGAAATGTGATTGAGTATTGACTTTTCGTTCAGATTCTTAGACGTTCAGAAGGGGGCATACATGGTTTAAAGAGTGGATATATGGTTTAACTTGGAAAATGGCTGCATGCACTATGTTCTGGGTTTTTAAAAGGCAAGGACTTTGCCTTTGGGCCTGTTTTAGGAGTATTTATGACACTTACAGTGCCACATTGGGAGGCCAACAACTTTTTTTTTTTAATAGCCTTTCTTTAGCCTTTAGAACCACTATACATACACATGTATCATTATGGTTTTGATGAAGTCCAATACATCTATTTTTTTTCTTCTTGGCTTTTGAAGGATCATTTTCCTTGGTAAAAAATTGCTTGACGGTTTTTTTCGTGTGTGTCAGACTACTGAATATGTCTTTCCATTGCCTGCTTGCCTTCATGATTATTCTATTGAATGTGATGAATTTCTTCTCTATTGCTGTTTTCACGATTCTCTCTTTATCTTTGGCTTTCATCAGTTTAACCATGATACACATAAATTTTGATATCTGCAAGTCTATCCATGTGGCATTCACTGAACTTCTTGGATGTGTTGATTAGTGTTTGTCATCAAATTCAAAAGTTTTTGGACATTACTTCTTCAAATATTCTTTCTGCCCCTTTGTCATTATTCTCTCTGTGTCCTACAGATTTCTGAACCTCTGTTTATTTTTCTCTATTCCTCAAACTGGAACAATTCCATTAAACTGTCTTCAACTTCATTGATTCTTTCTTCTTCCTGCTCAAGTCTACTGTTAAGTCCTTCTGGTGAATTTTTCATTTCAGTTGTTATTCTTTTCAACTTCAGATTTTTATTTGGTTCCATTTTATAATTTCTATCGCTATTGGTATTCTCTATTTGATAGTCTCTCATCATCATCATCAGCAGCATTCTTATAAATTCATTTAAGTCTTTAGACATGGTTTCTTTTAGCTCTTTGAACATATTTAAAATGATTAATTTAAAATTTTTGCCTAGTAAATCCAGTGTCTGGTCTTCTCAGAGACAATGTTTGTTTGCATTTTCCCCTATGAATGGCTCATAGTTTCTTGTTTCTTTGAATGTTCCATAGCTTCTTGTTGAAAACTACTCTGGAAGTCAGATTCTCTTTGCCTCCTAAGGTTTTTTGTTGTTACTGTTTGCCTAGTAGCTTTTCTGAACTTATTCTTTGAAGCCTTTGTCTTCGTTGATGTGGCTGAAGTCACTACTTGGTTTTCTTAGAGACTAGTTAATGATCAGAGATTTCCTAAAACACCTGAAACCAAAGTCTCCCAGTCTTTGCCAAGGTCCTCTGTGTGCATCTTAGAGAAGTCCGTTAACAACCACCCATGTAGTTTACAATTCTGCTTTGGCTTCACTTACTACTTGCTCAGACCTCAAAGTCAATCAGAAGTAAGAGCTTAGGAAATTTTCAGGTCTTTTAAAAAATATTTATTTATTTATCTGTGGCTGTGCTGGGTCTTCACTGCTGCACGTGGGCCCTCTCGCATTGCAGTGAGCAAGGGCTGCTTGCAGCAGCTTCTCTTGTTGCGGAGCATGGGCTCAGTAGTTGTGGGCCTCGTTGCCACGTGGCATGTAGAATCTCCCCTAATCAGGGACCGAACCAGTTTCCTCTGCATTGGCAGTTGGATTCTCAACCACTGAACCATCAGGGAAACCCCAAGTCTTCTTTTAAGCATATGCATGATAATGCATGATATTATCAAAGCTCCTATGGTCATCTCATTTCTCAGTCTTTCCTTTTAAGCTTTTTGATTAGTCTAATATTGTCACCTGTTATCCACTGCCTCAGGCCACTGTGGTGCTAAAATATTTAAAAAAACACTCCCCAAACCCAGAAACTTTTAGCACTGGGTAAGTCTGAGTGAGGGGGACTAAAGATAAGTCTTTTGAGTGGAGTCATCACCAGGGAACCACCAAACAAGTAAGATAATGACTTCTCTTTGGAAATGAGGCTTTGAAAGACCTCAAGTCCTGTTTTGCTGCCTCCAAACTGAGGAATGGATGCTGTTACTTTTCAAGGCTGTGTAGAGCTGGAAAGGGGAAGATGGGATTAAGGTCAGTTAAAAATACCACAAAGCTTGTTATCCTTCCTGAGATTCAATCGTTTTCTTACTTAAATGCTCCCTGTGTTGCTGCAAGCCTTGGTTGGTACCCAGAGCTCTTGAACAGTGTGGCTGTTAGGGGCACTGATCCTCCAAGCAATTGAAAATCCATGCTTAACTCATAGGCAGTCCTCCATGTCCATGGTTCTCCAGTATATGCCATTCCTCCTTACCTGAGGTACTGCATCGATGAATTCAACCAACCTTATAAGGTAGTGTAGTACTGTAGGATTTATTAGTGAAAAAATTTTGTAGGTGAGTTGACCCACGTAGTTCCCACCCCCACTGTTCAAAGGTCAGTGGTTTTTCTAACATTTGGGAGTGTATGTTTAATAAGTTGGTTTTAAAGTTCACATGAAGAATAAACAATGAAGGACATCTTGAAAATCCTTAGGAAGAATAATGATATAAGAATAGCCCCAGCTAGTATTAAAACATATTTTATTTTAAAAAAGATTTATTTATTTGTGGCTGCACTGGGTCTTTGCTGCTGCATATAGGCTTTCTCTAGTTGCGGCCAGCAGGGGCTACTCTTCGTTTCGGTGTGTGGCCTTCTCATTATGGTGGTTTCTCTTGTGCATGGGCCCTAGGTGCGTGGGCTTCAGTAATTGTGGCACACAGGCTTAGTTGCTCTTTGGCACGTGTGGGATCTTCTCAAACCAAGGATTGAACCTGTGTCCCCTGCACTGGTGGGCTTTCCTGGTGCCTCAGATGGTAAAGAATCTGCCTGCCATGCAGAAGACCCAGGTTCCATCCCTGGGCTGGGGAGATCTGCTGGAGAAGGGAGTGGCTACCCACTCCAGCATTCTTGCCTGGAGAATTCCATGGACAGAGGAGTCTGTGAGCTACCGTCCATACTGTCCATGGGATCACAAAGAGTTGGACTTGACTGAGGAGCTAACACTTTGACTTTCACTTTCCCCTGCGTTGGCAGATGGATTCTTAACCACAAAACCACCAGGGAAGTCCAAGACAAATTTTAAAAGTACAATTATTAAAAGTGTAGTACTGGCTATAGATAAATCAATAGAACAGAAACATGAGTCTAGAAGAGGGACCAATGTGTATGATAAATTCATGTATAGTACCAGTGGCAGTGTGTGTCTGTGAGAAAGAGATATTTAGTATATTTACTAGCATTAGGAAAAAAATTAACATTGTACAGGAGGTTGTGACCACAATCATCTCAAAGAAAAAGAAATGCAAGAAGGCAAAATTGTAGTCTGACAAAGCCTTACAAATACCTGAGGAAAGAAGAGAAGTGAAAGGCAAAGGAGAAAGGGAAAGATATACCCAGCTGGATGCAGTGTTCCAGAAAAGAGCAAGGAGAGATAAGAAAGCCTTCTTAAGTGAACAAAGCAAATAAATAGAGCAAAACAATAGAATGGGAAAGACTAAAGATCCCTTCAAGAAAATTAGAAACCAAGGGAATATTTCACGCAAAGATGGGCTCAATACAGGGAAGAAATGGTATGGGCCTAAAGAAGCAGAAAATATTAAGAAAAGGTGGTAAGAATACACAGAAGAATAGTATGAAAAAGGTCTTAATGATCCAAATAACCATGACATTGTGGTCACTCACTTAGAGCCAGACATCCTGGAATGTGAAGTCAAGTGGGCCTTAGGAATCATCACTACAAACAAAGCTATTGGAGGCGATGGAATTCCAGCTAAGCTATTTCAAAGCCTAAAGGATGATTCTCTGAACGTGCTGCACTCAATCTGCCAACAAATTTGGAAAACTCAGCAGTGGCCACAGGACTGGAAGAGGTTGGTTTTCATTCCAGTCTCAAAGAAAGGCAATGCCAAAGAATGTCCAGACTACCACACAATTGCACTCATTTCACATGCTAGCAAAGTAATGCTCAAAATTCTTCAAGCCAGGCTTCAACAGTATGTGAATTGAGAACTTCCAGATGTTCAAGCTGGATTTAGAAAAGGCAGAGGAACCAGAGATCAATTGCCAACATCTGTGGGGTCATAGAAAAATCAAGAGAATTACAGAAAACATCTATTTCTGCTTTATTGACTACACTAAACCCTTTGACTATGTGGATCACAACAAACTACAGAAAATTCTTCAAGAGATGGGGACACCAGACCACCTGACCTGCCTCCTGAGAAACCTGTATGCAGGTCAAGAAGCAACAGTTAGAACCAGACATGGAACAATGGACTGGTTCCGAATTGGGAAAGAAGTACGTCAAGTCTGTGTATTGTCACCCTGTTTATTAAACTTCTATGTAGAGTACATCATGTGAAATGCCAGGTTAGATGAATCTCAAGTTGGAATCAAGATTACCAGGAGAAATATCAGTAACCTCAGANTCATAGAAAAATCAAGAGAATTACAGAAAACATCTATTTCTGCTTTATTGACTACACTAAACCCTTTGACTATGTGGATCACAACAAACTACAGAAAATTCTTCAAGAGATGGGGACACCAGACCACCTGACCTGCCTCCTGAGAAACCTGTATGCAGGTCAAGAAGCAACAGTTAGAACCAGACATGGAACAATGGACTGGTTCCGAATTGGGAAAGAAGTACGTCAAGTCTGCGTATTGTCACCCTGTTTATTAAACTTCTATGTAGAGTACATCATGTGAAATGCCAGGTTAGATGAATCTCAAGTTGGAATCAAGATTACCAGGAGAAATATCAGTAACCTCAGATATGTAGATGATATTACCCTAATGGCAGAAAGCGAAGAGGAACTAAAGAGCTTCTTGATGAAGGTAGACGAGGAGAGTGAAAAAGCTGACTTAAAACTTAGCATTCAGAAAAATAAGATCATGGTATCCAGTCCCATCAGTTCAGTTCAATTCAGTTCAGTCACTCAGTAGTGTCTGACTCTTTGTGACCCCATGGACTGCAGCACGCCAGGCCACCCTGTCCATCACCAGCTCCCAGAGTTTACTCAAACTCATGTCCATTGAGTTGGTGATGCCATCCAACCGTCTCATCTTCTGTCATCCCCTTCTCCTCCTGCCCTCAATCTTTCCCAGCATCAGGGTCTTTTCCAGTGAGTCAGCTCTTCGCATCAGATGGCCAAAGTGTTGGAGTCTCATCTTCAGCATCAGTCCTTCCAATGAATATTCAGGACTGATTTCCTTTAGGATGGACCAGTTGGATCTCCTTGCAGTCCAAAGGACTCTCAAGAGTCTTCTCCAACACCACAGTTCAAAAGCATCAATTCTTTGGTGCTCAGCTTTCTTTATAATCCAACTCTCACATTTATACATGACTACTGGAAAAACCATAGCTTTGACTAGACAGACCTTTGTTGGCAAAGTAATGTCTCTGCTTTTTAATATGCTGTCTAGGCTGGTCATAACTTTTCTTCCAAGGAGTAAGCGTCTTTTAATTTTATGGCTGCAGTCACCATCTGCAGTGATGTTGGAGNCCTTGACTAGACAGACCTTTGTTGGCAAAGTAATGTCTCTGCTTTTTAATATGCTGTCTAGGCTGGTCATAACTTTTCTTCCAAGGAGTAAGCGTCTTTTAATTTTATGGCTGCAGTCACCATCTGCAGTGATTTTGGAGCCCCCCAAAATTGAGGCATATTTTAGGTCATTTCCCCCTTGGAGCGCTCTTTAACAAAACAAGATTGAGTGGAAAGAATGAAAACAATTCCAGGGACTGTAGTTTAATTCTTCTTCCTCCCACGCCTGGCTCTGGAAAGTGTGAATTATCAGGGAACACTCTGTTTGTTGCTGCTGTTCTTTAATAAAAAAATAAAACAGCAAAAATAAATCCAGTGCATTTGCAGAGAAAGAATTGAGAGAGCAGTGCCTCTGCCCTGACGGTGAACACCAGGAGCCCTGAGCCCACTGCACCTCCCCTGCCACATTTCTGCAGGCTTACGACATACGCCTGTGAGATAACTGGATTTCCGACCGGAAGAAGAGTGTAGTCGTAGGGGACTTCATAGCAGAAACTGGTAAACAAGAAACACAAACGGTTTTGCCCAGTACAGTTATCTGCCAATCTTCTCATCAAACCCTGATAGTTAGATATAAGGAGAATCCAGACCCCCTTCATTAGTTTATGGGACTAGGTGAGCTTTAGATTGCTTAGAAATTAAACAGTCTCACAGAAAATCGAGTCATGCATAAAAGAAATGAAAGGTAGGTGGTGGTGGTGGTTGTGTGTGTGTGTGTGTGCGCGCGTGCACAGACTATTGTAAATAAAAGGAAGCTTGCATGTGAGAGATAGTTCAAACTGAAATTTGATGCTCTAATGGGAGGCTGACTTGAGGGGAAAATCTAAATGTTAAGGTAAGATCTTTTTAAATTTAATATGTTATTTAAAATGTATCTTACATGTATTCTACCCCTCCACCTCCTTTTTCCTTTCTCAGTCCTTCTTGATTAACACTGAATACTGTGGTAATAGCTGCATTTCTCATTGTTAACTTCTGGGTCATTCAGTGAGGGCTGACATGGATGTCAAATGGCATCCATTTGACACCCTTGCACAAAGACACATACCAGCCTAGAAGGAAACTAATTTTTAGCAGAAAGGATTTGTTGCCATTTTCATCACCATCTGCACTTAGCATTTCCAAGGAATAAAACTACTAAATAACATATTTTCTTTAGGAAAAAGTCAATGCCATATTAATTTGCCACCAGGACTTCCGGCTTCCAGCAGAGCACGCGTTTGCCAGTGCTTCTAGCAGCTTTCTTAAAAAAGCCAAAAGGCCTGATAGAGTCAGAAGGGCCCCGGAAAATGAGAACAAATGTTCAAACCAAATCATCCTCTCAAGTCACAGAGATGTTTCATTTTACTGCTAGAACCAGTGGCTGACAAAAAGGAAGGCTAAAAATTAAGCTTTCAAGTTCTCCGTTCGGGGTTTGGGGTTCACTTAGGGGAAGTCCCTCCACAAGCGCAGATTCATATTTCATCTAAGGTGGGAATCTATTTCACTCTAAGAGGTAAGTGAAAGAGCAAGGAAATTCAGTTAATTCATCTTTGATGAGAGGAAGGCGACACACAGTTCCTCCGTTCACCAAGTGGTCTTTGGTCTACAGATTGTACCAGTGTTTACTCCATATAACCAAGTCCCCTTTCAGTGCACACCATCGCTATTATGTATTTATAACTGCTCTGTGCTTGTCTCTCAGCATCGCCCAAATCTGTCTGATCCGTTGCAGCGGTAGCTGAAAAAAATCTAAATCGATCTCTGCTGTCCAATCAGAATCTACCTGAAATGCCTTTCTTATTTTGAAACCATAAAACACAATTTTTCTGCTAGTCAGACCACCAGCTTGGAAATCTGTTTATGAACAAAATACTCAATGGGTTCCACCTCCAAGACAGATACAGCATGGGTAGGATAAACATTACGGTGTCTCTTAATCCTGGCTATTTGATTTTTAAAAATGAAAGAACTTAACCCAGGGTTAGCCTTCTGCATAGGACCAGCCTTTAAGAAAAAGCAGAATGGAGTTAGCCTCATTTTCCTCAGGGACACTTCTTTTAACCTAGAGATCCTTCTTACCTGTCACTCTGAACCAAGAAAAAGGAAACACAAAGATGGAATGAGTTTGAGGAAAAAAAAAAAAAAGATCAAAGGAAAAACCCAGGAAGGAGAGAGAGCAAGACAGTAAGAGAAAATTCTGAACACAGCCCTGCTTCTGAGCCACTGACACCTCAATTCAATCATTCCTTTGACAACTACAGTTGATTTCTCATCTTTAGTCTTATCCCCTGTGCCCCCAGAATTATGATAAGCAGTAACACTGAGGGTTTTGATGTACCAAGCACAAACTCAGAGCATACTAAGCACATCTTATCTCCTTTGATTCTCTCAACAACTCTCTGAGATGGATACTATTATCCCAGTTTAAAGATAGGGAAAGCTGAGTCACCAAGAGGTTAAGTTACTTGCTCAAGACCTCTTGATTCCTGTGCAGTACTGCGTTCCTCTTCCTGCTTCTTTTTTTCCTACCCTGACGACTGAATTATTGGTGTACATAGAATAGGCTCTGTTTCTTTGAAATATCTCTAAAACTGTGATTAGCTTTTCTCAGGATTGTGAAATATATTTATTCCAAGTCATGTGTTCCTGGTTAGCAGGGTATTAGACCCTGTTTTTTCCATGATCTATGTTTAATGACTTCACCCCACATGGCAGGGTATCACAGGAGAATCATGGGCACCAGTGGGGGAGCTGATGACTGGTGGAGCCAAAGTGGATTAGGACTGAGTTCATCTCATTGTGTTCTTACTTAAAGGGGTTGCAGGGGAGCCCAATAAGAGCCTCCCTTGGGCACAGTGATCCCAGAAGATCAAGATCCAAGTCCACATGACAACTGTGTGTGCTCCCCAAGTGTTCACTCTGAGTCCAGTCTCCAAACCCCTGCTCCCTAAGGAGTTTGGGGATTGTTTGGGAAAATGAGTTAATGGCTCCCTCACAACATTTACAAAAAAAGTCAGTGCTATTATTCCAGTCTGGGGGAGTAACTTGGGCTCAGCTATTTAGTGCATGATGCTGAGATGGTCAAAGGACAAAAGGATGTCTCCAAGCCAGCTAGGCTCTGCCATCTTCTGTCCTGACATGTCCTCTTTCTCTACCAGAGGCATCCTGAGTAAGACAGCACTGCTGGAAGAATAAAGTCGAGCAGGCGTCTCTCTAGAGAGATGTAACTAGTCATCGTAACTCCTCTAAGGGACTCGCCTCAGGGAGAAGAGGTGGTTATAAGGGAAATTGTGCTCCCCTGTTGCTGTCAGGGCTGGCTTGCTCTGCTGCCTTCCCCTGCTGTCCTGCAGGCTCTTAACATTTAAGAAGCACTGTGGCTGCCACGACACGGTCGGTATTTCACTCTGCCAGCAGCTGCAATTTATCTTTGGCTCTATTCTCTCCCTTAAACGCGAGTCAGCCAACCAACGTGGGTTCCAGTTCCCCTATGACTACCATCTCTTTCTTAAATACTGTAATGTCCCCCTAATTGGGCTCCCAGCCTTCACTGTGATCCCTCCTCCAAGTCATCTCACTCCATGCCAGAGGGAAACATGGTAGACGCAACTATGTCTCTTCCTTATTGAAAACCCGAAACTCAGCATACAAAGTCCTCCGTGGTTTCTGTCTAACTCTCCAGCCTCAGCTCTCAGCATTCCAGCTCAGCAAAGAGTATGCTGGTAGTGCTGATCTATTTACACCTGTCCTACACACTCATGATTCACACAAATTATTTTTTTACTATCATTATTAGAGTATGATTGGCATACAATATTGTGTTAGTTTCAGGTGTACAGCAAAGTGATTCAGTTATATTTTTTTCAGGTTATATTCCATTATGGGTTATTATAAGATATTGGATATAATTCCGTGTGTGTGTGTGTGTGTGCGTGTGTGCACTCAGTCCCTCAGTCATGTCTGACACTTTTGCAACCCATGGACCATAGGTTGCCAGGCTCCTGTGTCCAAGGGATTTTCCAGGCAAGAATACTGGAGTGGGTTGCCATTTCCTATTCCAAAAGATCTTCCCAACCCAGGGATCAAACCCGCATTTCTTGCATCTCCTGCACTGCAGGCAGATTCTTTATCATTGTGCCACCCATTCCCTGTGCTACAGGGAATCCTATACAAGTAAACTTGTTAGGGAATTCTAACAAGTAAATCCTTGTTGATTTTCTATTACAAAATTATTTGTTGATGAAAGGGAGAATTTGTAGCTATTTCAACTGCTGAAAGTTTCATGCCCCTAATTGGATGCACTCCAGATCTCTTCAAAAATAGACAGGAATATAGATCCAGAAGGAAATCAGAGTGGAGACCAAAATACCTCCACCATCACTCTGGGACACTCCTACATCACTCCAGGACACCTAAAGGAATTCCAAGAAGAAGAAATACTAGTGGACTTTAAGCAAGTCATTATATATTATTAGTACCTAGGCAGTGATTTGCCTTATATTTAGTTTCTGGTGCCCAGTGTAATATCCAATACAGAGAGAAGCTCAGTGTACTGGGTTGGATAGTGTCCCCCACCAAATCCATGTCCTTTCCAGAACATCAGAATGTGACCTTATTTGGAAATAGGGTCACTGCAGATGCAGTTAATTGAGTTAAGATGAGATCATACGGAGTAGGGTGAACCCTTAATCTGGTTTGAATATTGTCCTTGTAAGACGAGAGACACACAAAGAGAACATCATGTGATAACAAAAGCCAAAATTGGAGTGATGTATCTACAAGACAAGGAATGCCAAGGATTGCTGGCAACCACCAGCAGCCAGGAGAGGCGAGGACAACGGTTCTTCTGGAGTCAACAGAGAGAGCATGGTCTTGTTGACATCTTATTTCAGACTTCTAACCTCCAGAACTGTTAGAGAATAAATTTCTGTTGTCTTAACCCACCTAATTTATGTAACTTATTATGGCAGACCTAGGAAATTAGTATACTCAGTGAATGTCTGTTTTGATAAAACAATGAGTGACTCACAGGTGGAAAATTATTTGGAGCCAAATTATTTAGGCTTTTTCACCAGTTCTTTGAACACACTGAAAACAGAGAAAAGCAAGAGTCATTTTTCCTTTTTCAAAGGCCTTGCCAAATCTGAAGGCCTCCATCATTTGCTTGGGCTTCAGGGCCTCAACAAAGAGTGAAGACAGGCTATGGGCCAGCAACCCAGTCTGGAAATACAGAGACCTGAATTCTAAAGCTTTGCCATTTAATCATTTTGTTCTTTCTCTCTTCTGTTCACACTCAGCTTTAGTAAAATGTGGATGCTTTGGGGGGTCAGAGGACAGGTTAATGAGATAATGCTGGTAAAGTACTTTGCCCCAGGGAAAGGTTCCTATGTAAACATGAGATATTATTAGACATTATCAAACTTCAGCCTTGCCAGCATTGACCTAGCCAGTGATGAGTCCTTTTTCTTATCTACTGTTTGGCCAAATTGGGTTCTTTCTCTAAGGCAGAAAGTATGGGAGGTCTCCTGCAGCTAGTGTTGGGGATTCTGATAAGTAGACCCTATCACCTCCCCTTGAGCAGTGCAAACAGCTCATTTGACTACATTTGATTAAAGGCTCCATCCTTTACTAACAGTTAGCCCTAAATCTCTTTGTGCATACAAATTAAAGCAATAATCTTTAGGGAGTTCTTCCTTTGCTGTGTGTGTTAACTTCGATGCAAATTATTCAAATACATCAACAGGAAAATAAATGTTATTTCATGTTTGGTGGTTGCAATTTTTTTATCACCTAAAATGAATGATTACATAGAATTTCCCCCCTTTATTTCTGGTGGTCTTGGGCAATTTGAAAAAACAGAGAAACGTGATGACCATTGGTTTCGGGGACATTGGTTTTAGAACTAATAAGCATAACAAAAAAAGAAGAGGAATTTCTACAATTAGTAAATTGTTGTTATACTCAGATTTTTCAAGCTAACATTTTTTTACACTCCAAAAAAAGGCAAAAGAAAAAAAGAGCAATTGCTTGAGTTCTATGGGAATTTGTTTAAAAAAAAAAAAACAAACCTCAAGGGAGCTTTTTTCATCATCAGAATTGACAAGGACATGGTGAACTAAGAGAAACCTAAAATGACAGCAGTAATTTTCATCAATATGAAGATGACATGGAATTTTAACTCAGACCCTTAAGAAATCCCACTACAAAGGGAAAAGTGTTCACCCACAATTACCCACTCCTCATGCCACATACTAAGGGTATCTGACATATGATATTAGTCAGTGCTCTACATTTGGTCAAAATACATATTACCAAAATTCACCAGTCATGCATTTCAACCAGAAGAATGGTCTTTCAAAGAGATTATTGAACCCTAACGACGCAGAGTTTGAGCATCTTCTCTCCTTCCTTCCTTCCTCTCTCCCTGCCTCCTTTCCTCCATCTTTCCCTACTTCCCATTTTGTATCAGGCACTGTGCTAAGCAAAGGGGAATGACATACATCCTACTCCTATAAGATTAGGAGGTTTTGGCAGTTATCTGCAAATTGGATAGACAAAGATGCACTTTGGGATGAGGAAACTGTCTTTGATGTGTGGGGGGGGTGGGCAGGAAGTTGGAGGAGCAGAAGAAGGATAATTGCTAAGAATGACTGCCCTTGGGAGGTCCTATTTCAAGGTCCTATTTTAAGACAATTTTGAAAGGCATAGTCATGATCTACTGCTAATATTCCCACTATGTTACTTCCTCACTTTCCCTCCAGTGGATCAAACATTTAACTCAGAACTTAAATGACTCCCCTCAAAAACCTATGATATATATGTTTGTATCCAGGATACATGTGTTGATATCATAGGTTAAATTATGAAGGTATGGTGTTCTCTTTTCCTGTCTGAATAGTGTCATAGGAACATTCATGCCTCATCAAAAAGGAAAAAGGATGAATGAAAAGGACCCCAAAAAGGTTTTAGAAGAGGTATACATTGAAGTTGTTCAAATACATTTTTAGCATTTACTAAAAATAGCTCTGATTGCAGGAGAAAATAAAGTAGATGAAAAGATTCTAATCAGATTTATGCTATCTGATCATGTAATTACACCCGGCTTTTAGGCCATTCTAACAAGTTTATTTGAAAAGGAAGAGAGATCATTGTTTATTGGAATGGCAATAATTTGGGTTTCTTTAATTGACTCCTGGTGTGAATACGTTGATGCCTGCTGTTCTCTAAGAGGCAACATGGAAAGTTTCCAGGAAAAGTTCACATTCCAGGGACAGCTTTGGAATCTACTTTCCACTGCAACCCAAGTCTGCCACTGGGGCTTAAGTTCTTCCCGAGGAAACACCAGCTTTCAAAGGCAATCTCACCAGGTGGCAGTCACTGCGGCTGCACCAGGGGTTGGACAAGGAGCCCAGCATTAAGCAGGCCCATCAAGGCAATGGAGGGCATCTCTGAAACCTCACCTTCCCGGTGTCCAAAGCACGGAGGACGCCAGAGGCTGTGACTTCAGGAGCCAACAGTGAGCATTTGGAGACCGCATTAACAATTTGACACTGAGTCAATCCAGAGGGGCTACAATGAAGTGGGGGAGGAGAGTGCAAAATCTTTCTCCTCCCAGGGCTCTCAAATGCCCAAAAGCAGTCTTGCCAGGTGCCTGCTAAAAATGAGTACATTCCAGAGGAATTTAATAAAGTGCAAAATAAAACTAATCCATACCTACTTGAAAGCAGAGGCACATTTTGAAGTCCCTCACTGCTCTAAGCTCTAGTAAACTGACATTTTCTTTATGGGAGTTTCAGGTAAGAAGGAAGGTAGCCAGCCACTGGGGACCTGCAAGAGGAAGTGGGGGGTTCAAAGCCTGGTTTGATCCTTAAGGCCTAAACGGTGACCGGCTCTGGACACAGTTCTAACAGCTGCCATGTGCTTGGCACACCTGTGGTGAGTTCTGCCCCAGTTCAGTCTTACAATAACCTTGCAAGGTTCACGGTATTATTGCAATTCAGCAGATTCGGAAAAAGAGGTTGAAGGAGGTTAACTAACTGGTCCTGAATTTTCTGGCCAGTATTTGAGTCTAACATCCCAGTTTCCTCCTTTTTTTTTTTTTCTATTTGCTTTTACCTTTCCATTAAATGAAGAGTCATCAGCCAAAGGAGAAAAGAAAGCTTCCCCCATTTCTCCATCTGGCCCACATGGTTCTCTTGAAGGATGTGCTGAACCAGGATAGGAGCAGAGCAACTTCTCTTTCCTCCTCTATTTCTCTCAGCACCTGCCAAACAACTTTCAAAAAACACACTCCTACCCACTTCCATCAGACAGAAGATGGAACACTCCTAATAGAACCGTCTTTTAAAGCACAAATTGCAAGTCATGCTGCTGCTTCAAAGCTTTCAATGACTTCCCATCCCAAACCCCTTAACACTAACTCACAAGACCCCACTTGACCTGGTTTTTACCTCCCCCACCCTCATCCTTTACTATCCTCCCCTTCGCCAACTGCTCCCCCCCACCACAACCCCACACCACATTGGCCTCCTCCCCTTGGTCAGACCCACCAAACACTTACCACAAGGCTTTCAGTAAAGGAATGCCATGCCCCTACTCCTTCTGCTTAGCCTAGCAGGCTCCTTTTCTCTAAGGGTCTCAGCTGAAACGTCCCCTTCAAGACGATGTCACCAACTCTACGATCTAATCAGGTGCCTCCCTACCCCATCATTCTCCATCCACATTCCCTGTTTAATTCCTCTTTGAAACTTATTATAACTTATAATTATGTATTTTTTTTTCGTGTGTACTGATGATCTGTCACCCCATGTGGGCTCCTAACACAGTGCCTGGCACATATTAGATATTCAAAAATATTTGTTAAATGAACAAATGTACTGGCTCCAAAAACTGTTTTATTATTCTTGACAGGATGGCAGTAAAAACCAGTCTCCTCCTGAGAGGTTATCGAGCTCTCCAGAGAAGAGCGAGGTCTGGGTTTTTATACATGGCTGAGCACTATAATACTGTAAACATATTCTGCACAGTATAGAAATGAATTTGTCCTCTCAGCAACCCTCCTTCCTTCTGAGAACTTCCACCTGCACAGAGTGACCTTGAACCCCCCATGTTGGTATAATGTGGACTGTCACGGTCTCTTCCCTGACCCAGTCTCCATGAACATGGCTGTTCATGGTGAGGGTACCCATCTGACCTAAGCTGGGCATGGCACCCCACTCCAGTACTCTTGCCTGGAAAATCCCATGGATGGAGGAGCCTGGTAGGCTGCAGTCCATGGGGTTGCTAAGAGTCGGACACGACTGAGTGACTTCACTTTCACTTTTCACTTTCATGCACTGGAGAAGGAAATGGCAACCCACTCCAGTGTTCTTGCCTGGAGAATCCCAGGGACAGAGGAGCCTGGTAGGCTGCCGTCTATGGAGTCGCACAGAGTCAGACACGACTGAAGTGACTTAGCAGCAGTAGCAGCAGCAGGGCCAAGGTGAGCTTTCCCTTGGGACTCAGAATGGGAACTGAAAAGGGAAATCAGCCTCTTTTGGGGGTCTCTGGGTTGCAGGATGTAAAAGGCCAGAAGCCTTTAGTGGCCATCTGATGGTCCTCAGAAATGAGAGGCAGCAATAGCTTCCGGCTGCCATTTCCATCTCATATCCTGCCTGTCCCTGAGATGCAGGAACTCAGTCTCATCAGCATCATGGTGCTTAGTCCCCCAGTGTGTCCGACTCCGTGTGACCCTATAGGCTGCAGCTCCTCTGTCCATGGGGATTTCCCAGGCAAGCGCACTGGAGTGGGCAATCATTCCCTTCTCCAGGGTATCTTCCCAACCCAGGGATCAAATCTGGGTCCCTTACACTGCAGAAGGATTCTTTACCAGCTAAGCCACCAGGGAAGCCCCATCAGCATCATAGTTCACCCTTTTTGGCTTAACCTAGTTTGCCTTAGGTTTCTGTCATTTGTAACACAAAGAGTCCCAACTAACAAAACAAACCTTTCTTAAAAAAAAAATAATAATAATAATTGGCACAATAAGAAAAAATTAGGATGTCTTTCTAATCACCCTCTAGGTCTGCTTCCTTTTCTCTGAGAGACTTTCCTATGTTTACTTCTTACTGCCGAAAGGATCGCTCACCCTGGCAAATACCCAATGGCACCAACTTCTAAAACACAGTGGTAACTGGAAAAGAAGTGAGAAATATCGAAGCAAACGCAGTGACAGATTTGGAACGCATTGAAGACACCCACCTGGCACCTCCACAAAGACTGGGGTGTCTGTCCAGGTCCTCCAAGGAGCAGACACCACGAGGGCATCAGATGTGCAAGGAGTTTATTATGAAAAACACCTGTGAGGGAAAATGGGAAGGGAGCCAGGAGAACTACCAGGGTCAGGTCTGACCACATGAAGAGGAGAGAAGAAAGTTTGCATTGGAAGCATCTTAGACTCGATGCAGTTCTGAAGAAGCAAGGCTGCCAGAAGTCCTGGAGCGAAAGTCACCCCCACCAGCAGTGCCTCCCAAGAGCTAGCCTGCCTGCCACTCCAACTCTGTCATTCTCAGTCCTCCACGAGGAACGGTCTGTGGGGAGCTTGGCCTCGGTGCTCCATGATGATGGAGCTCAGAGTGCACAGCTGGGGTCCTCGACCAAAGTGAGAAATATCGAAGCAAACGCAGTGACAGATTTGGAACGCATTGAAGACACCCACCTGGCACCTCCACAAAGACTGGGGTGTCTGTCCAGGTCCTCCAAGGAGCAGACACCACGAGGGCATCAGATGTGCAAGGAGTTTATTATGAAAAACACCTGTGAGGGAAAATGGGAAGGGAGCCAGGAGAACTACCAGGGTCAGGTCTGACCACATGAAGAGGAGAGAAGAAAGTTTGCATTGGAAGCATCTTAGACTCGATGCAGTTCTGAAGAAGCAAGGCTGCCAGAAGTCCTGGAGCGAAAGTCACCCCCACCAGCAGTGCCTCCCAAGAGCTAGCCTGCCTGCCACTCCAACTCTGTCATTCTCAGTCCTCCACGAGGAACGGTCTGTGGGGAGCTTGGCCTCGGTGCTCCATGATGATGGAGCTCAGAGTGCACAGCTGGGGTCCTCGACCAATCGGTGCTTCTTCATGGCCACAACAATCGGCCTGTTTTCTTCACAAGACCCCACCCAGTACCTATTTCTCCAACCTATTTCAAGAGCACTTGAATAGCGTCTGCTCCTCTGCCCTGATCCATACTAGATGAGGTACTCTTTCCCTCTGAATTCACATAGCATCTCTCCACTCCTCTCTTATACAACTGAATACTTTCTATATTGTCCTTTCTTGTAATATTTTCCATTTTGTGTTGTGTGTGTTATATGCAGCACACCCAGATACAACTAATTCCTGGAAAACATGATTCTGTAAGGGGGAGGAGGCTACTTGTCCCTTTGCTGACCCTGACCACCAGAATCCTAAAACGAATATTGCGAGTTTGCTTCCCTTAGATATCCGCAGTATTCCCTTTATTCTCAGACTCTATTTGTTCACATCTTCACCTTTCTAAAATTGGGATGCTGCTTATATCACGGCAAAGAAATTTGCCACCTGCTGGCGGGAGAGTGAGTTGAGACAGAGTTGTCATTGTCTACCCATGGGAGAGCTTAGCAAGGCATATTTACAATAAGTGAAGCAAATATTTATTGCTGAAGGCAAGACTACACTTTCATGTTTTCTAGCAAAACAACAGCCAAGCATTTCAGAGGACACAGAAAGGGGATTTGCCAGTCTACACAATGGGCAATGTAATTACATACGATAAAAACTGACACATCTCAGGAGAAACAGAATTTTAAAAGTTAAAGGAGGTTGGAACGATCAATTCATTCATTGCAAAGTCACCCACAGGTGCCAAATATCTTTCTGAACCTTCTGGATGACTTTCAAGACAAACTGTGTACCTTCCAGAAGGGAGTAATTTAATTGAGTAGGACAAAACTATGAGTTTAATGAACAAGAAATACAAATGAATCCCTAGTAGTCATTTGTTGTTGTTGTTGCTTATCTCTAAGACATGTCTGACTCCTTGGGGACCCCCATGGACTGTAACCTGCCAGGCCCTGGTAGTCCGCAATATGACTAACAATGAAAATGTCTGGCCTGCACTTGCTAAGGAAGTCAAGATCACTAGGCAAGGTGATAAAAAGCAGAGAATGCCCATAATGCTATGTACAGCTGCCAGTGGTTAAAAATGATTTAGGAAAAATCATCAGGCTGAATTTAAAAAATGTTTATCCTCATAAGTTGAATGGAGTACCGAAAAAAAATGTTGAGATAAATGTTATTTTTAGTGTTCAGATTTACAGTGGTTTTTTTATCCTTAAAACCTATTAAATCAGGAATATATCTTAAAATAAATGACATCTTGGAATTGAGGAATTAGGTTTAACATGCTAATAAATGGAATGGTTAACTCTTGATTCTATGTTAACACCCAAAGAATTTGTTAAGAATAATGAAATCTACACCCTGTAATGAGAATCTGTACAGCTTACGATATTGAATTGGCAAAGCTCAGTATATGTTTCACAATTTACTCTTTCTCCCTCACCTATGGAAAACATAAGTAAAATCAGCTATGGAACTCTTTTTTGCTAGGCTGGGGTCCTGTGGAATTATTTTCAATCAAGTGTTCTAGGGAGTCACTACCAACTGCTTCTACTTGGTCTATAACAGTTAACCTATATGCCATGCCTGGGATATATTCTTTTGTAGACTTAACTCCAAAGAATATGCAAGGAGTTTTAACCCCAGTCTCCTCTTTCTCCATCCTAAGGATTAGTGAAAACTTACAACAGTGTGGCCAAAAGGACCATTTGGGGATCAGCTTGGAATCTTCTTGCAAGTTCTAGAATCTCTAGACCTTGTGCCCTCGTGTGGCTGTGGCGACCCCACCTTGTTAGTAACCGCAAAAAATTTGTTTACATATTTACTCCTATACAGCTTTTAAGTACCAAGCACCTTTCAATTGTGGAGTAGGAAATGGCAACCCACTCCAGTGTTCTTGACTGAGAAATCCCACGGACAGAGGAGCCTGGCAGGCTACAGTCCACGTGGTCACAAAAGAATCAGACGTGACTGAGCGACTAAACAACAACAAATCTTTCACTTGGTGCGTACGAAAGATTTTCTTTCTTAAAATATGCCATGCTAATGCTTGTTTACTACCTGTTCTGCTAACTAATGAAAACAGCGGTGTACTATGTCATAAACCTGAATGCTCTAACCAAGGGTTCTGCGTCTTTATTCTCTTGGTCTTTAACCAGTGTGCACTATCCTTTGTTAGAAAAGATAAGAATCACTTCCTGCTTAGACTCCAAGCTGAAAATGTGTTCCCACTTCAGAGTGTCTTGAAACTTCTTGTGTCACACCATTAAGATTCCCCCAGGCAAGAGCAGCTTGGAGTCTTAATACTTAATCATGCCCAGCCCGGTAATGTGCAGGCTCACTGTAGCATGTCTTCTTTTCCATTGCTAGGATGTACGCTTCCTGAGCCCAGGAACTATATATGTATCTATTTGCCCATATCACACTATCTTTTATCAAAGCCTTCATGAAGATGCTCCATAATTTTTCCCCTTTTTTGAATGTAAAAACTATTTGGAAAAGACTCAAAGACAGGGAACATTTCCACGGCACCAGACTACACCTCCATTCCAATCTGGTATAAGTCCTGGATCTGAAGAAAGAGCTAAGGAATTTTGCTTCTCTTATTACAGCCTCTTCATCTCCATCCCCAGGAATTCCTCAGTCTAAAAAATAAATAACCATGGAGTCTTCTACCTGCTGCATGTGGTTCTCAATGCTGGCTGAACATTAGAATCACCTGAGGAGCTCCTGTGAATAAAAATGATCAGGGTCAGGACCCTGCTTCAGAATGATTTAATCAGGATCAGTGGGGGTAGCACATCATTTCTCCTAGTCCTTGCATAGCCCCACGCGACAGATGCTATCTTCCCCATTTTCCAGATGAGGAAACTGAGGCTCAGAGATGGGAAGAATTTTTCCATTACACATCTAACAAGAGTTGGCACAAGCCTAGTCCCCAAATGACTCTCAAATATATGTTGTTTTTGTTAAGTGTCCTCAATAGCATCTTTTAACAACTTGTGAGGTAGCACCACCCAGAGCCCTCACTTGGCTAAGCTGCAGGCAGGCTGGTATCAAACACAGAGACCCATTCATCTGCACACACAGCTGCAGAGGAGGACTTTGGCTTGCCAAGCAGAGCAGCCACAAACCCTAACTGTCTCTGAACTGTCAACTGTCCCATTACATCTTGGCACGATGACCAGGATGACGGTTTTCTCTTGAGAACCAGAAGGTTAGGGCAGCACAAATATTGGGATGGATGGCCAAGCCAAAAGTCAACATCTTTTCTAAAGATTACTGTGCATTTTGAACACTTTAATTCCTGAATGATGCTATGTGTTTAGATTAATATTAATTAATAATTATTTGATATTATTAATAATCATCAATTATAAATTATAATAATTCATTAATTGATAATTGCTAATAATTACTAATTTTAATTAATATTAATCTAAATAATAGTTTAGATTAATAATAATAAGAGTATAATAAGGACATTAGATGACATTTTTTTAAATGAAGATGAATTAAATGGATTGGTATAGGTGAGCCAAAAGTGAGAACAGCTTGCCTTCTTCCTCATCTCTATTGATTTCATCTATCCATTCACTAGACAAAACAAGAAAACTCAAAAGTGATTCTCTGTAAGATTAAAGGATTCTCCTAAAAATGCCCATCTTTATTAGTTAGAGAATCTTGTCAACTTTCTTCCCCCCATATGCTGCATGAAGAGCTACTTTACCCTGTTCTTAGCAAATCTGAAGCTGCTAAGACATTTTGGGGTGGGTGGAGGAGACGCCAGGCTCCCTGGGTTCTATCGGAGGCAAACTTCTTTCCCCAGCTTGTGGCAGACTGGGGACAAGCCTTCTACAATATGGATTTCGTTGTCTGAACTCCCTCAGTTCAGCAACGCCCCTTGTCAGAGCACAGAGCCTGCAGTTATATCACAGATCAGCCCAGGAAACAGCGAGTCGTGAATCACAGAGGCACATGGATTTCTGCCGAACAAAGAAAGCCAGCTCTGGGAAACTTTCTGGCCCTGGCTTTCCCTCTGCCCCAGTGGAAAAGCAGGTAATTTCCAACTGGTCCTGTAGAAAACCAGTACAAGGATCATGCAAGGCAGGTGTATCCAACCCAGTCCATTGCTTTATCTTCTCAAATACACAAATACTATTTTTCATACCAGCTGCATCCTAAGATGGTGATTAGTGGTGGTGGTGGGCGTCTCAGTAGGAGCTTTCTTAAGAAGAAAGGGCTTTGATTGAGCCAATGAAAGCTGTTGCCAGGGAACCAGATGCCATGAACAGGCCACTCCAGCAGCATAAGAATACAAGCCTGGAGTGCTGGACTGAGCATTAAGTGTACTTGGCAGCCGAGTCCTACGAGGCCAGTTAACCCTTTGTGCACCTAACGATGTCTAGACAGTGAATCAAGACGAGGATTTTGGTAAAATCTGAAAAGCTGCTCCTCCTCTCAGCCAATCCCGTTGGAATGTACTCTTTCAAAGAGGTTCTTCCTACCTAACAACTGCCCAGTGAAATCTGCTTTAGAAGGGGTTGGCATCAGAGGTGGGTGTGTGCAAGGACTGGTTAAGGCCCAAGGTTCTGCAGAGGACATGCTCACATCTGACCACACTTTTTGTAACACTAGTGGGTCCTCTCGACTCGCAGTAGGCCTGCATCCGGTCTTTGGACTCTGAGAAGGGACTTTGCTGCTCTAGGTGGGTCTGCTCTGTGAGATCAGAAGGAAATGCATCTTCCCTCCTTAAACACTTACAGAGCTTCCTGGGGCCAGCCAGAGATTGGCAGTCTCTGTCCCACTTTAAGATTGTTGCCTGGAGGAGTGCAGGCACAGGCTGGCTTTCTGGGGAAATGGGGAAAGAGGCAAAGCCACTGAGGATGGGCCTCGTGAACCCACTTCCCAAGGGAGACTTACCCACCATCTTGCCCCAACTCTTCCTCGCCCTTGTTTCTCCCCCATCAGTCCCAAACCCAGGCATGTGCTCTGGGTCCCCTTTCTACACAGTATGGTTAATTCATCTCTGCAGAAGGACTTGCATCTGAACTTGGCTCTCCGGAAGATATGAATGCTTTTCCAAAGGAAACTATAAAGGTTGAGTCACAGGCAGTGGGCTTACCTGTGGGCCAGGGGCTCCTGGGTTTACAAAGTGAACTCTAGCAGCAAGGGCCTTGAGGGGAAGTTCTCCCAGAACCCAGGCTCCCTGAAACCCCTTCCTCTTTCTCAGACTGTCACCTCCAGCTCCCTGGCAGCTCCCCTCCCGGGCTAAGAGTGAGGACACTGGTACATCAAAACCTCACTAATGTGGGCAAATAGTGGAGAGGCATTTGTGTACCTTGGGTTATACAATACATATGTCCCTGGAAAGATACAAATACTTTGTACATCAAATTAACATTTTGCTAAAATGATTAGCAGACAGCTCACAATTTTCACTCCACAGTAGTTAGAAAGTGTAAAAACCATTCCCATCACAGAGTATGAAGAGTGAACTGGGAGCCAGGTGACGAAGAAGTATCTAGTTGTGCAACCCAGCAACTTACTGTGAACAACACATGAGATTCCCTAGTGTGAGAAAATGGCTTTCAGGGCATTATTTTGTACAACAAAACTTCACCACTGTGTGCTAACGGTGGGGAGAGAATTTCTGTGTATTCTCAATTGCGTGATGCCATTCAGTTCAGTTCAGTTCAGTTCAGTTCAGTCACTCAGTCGTGTCCGACTCTGCGACCCCATGAACTGCAGCATGCCAGGCTTCTCTGTCCATCGCAAACTCCTGGAGTCCACCCAAACCCATGTCCATTAAGCTGGTGATGCCATCCAACCATCTCATCCTCTGTCATCCCTTTCTCCTCCTGTCCCTAATCCCTCCCAGCATCAGAGTCTTTTCCAATGAGTCAGCTCTTCACATCAGGTGGCCAAAGTACTGGAGTTTCATCTTCAACATCAGTCCTTCCAATGAACACCCAGGACTGATCTCCTCTAGGATGGACCGATTGGATCTCCTTGCAGTCCAAGGGACTCTCAAGAGTCTTCTACAACACCACAGTTCAAAAGCATCAATTCTTCGGTGCTCAGCCTTCTTTATAGTCCAACTCTCACATCCATACATGACCACTGGAAAAACCATAGCCTTGACTAGACGGACCTTTGTTGGCAAAGTAACATCTCTGCTTTTCAAAATGCTATCTAGGTTGGTCATAACTTTCCTTCCAAGGAGTAAGCGTCTTTTAATTTCATGGCTGCAATCACCATCTGCAGTGATTTTGGAGCCCAAAAAAATAAAGTCAGCCACTGTTTCCATTGTTTACCCATCTATTTGCCATGAAGTGATGGGACTGGATGCCATGATCTTTGTTTTCTGAATTTTGAGCTTTAAGCCAACTTTTTCACTCTCCTCTTTCACTTTCATCAAGAGGCTCTTTAGTTCTTCTTTGCTTTGCACCATAAGGGTGGTGTCATCTACATATCTGAGGTTATTGATATTTCTCCCAGCAATCTTGATTCCAGCTTGTGCTTCCTCCAGCTCAGTGTTTCTCATGATGTACTCTACATATAAGTTAAATAAGCAGGGTGACAATATACAGCCTTGATGTACTCCTTTTCTTATTTGAAACCAGTCTGTTGTTCCATGTCCATTATCTATTGAAAAAAAATTTTTTCTATTTACTGAGCCAGTACTGTGTGCCAGGCACTACATCCAGTGTCTTACATAAGTCATCTTATTTGTTAATTAAATAAACATGACTGTACCAATAATTAATGAAAATCAAAAGAAAAAATTTTACCCACCACCATGTAATGACATAAATAAAGTATTTTACCTTCTTACTCTAATATTCAATGGTTCTAAATTATCAGAATCTGTGTACTTTTGATGAACAACACTTGTTCTGAGATTCTCCACTTAGAATTAAAATCACTATTCTCATCACCCCTCACAAGTTGGCCCCTTCAAACGTGTGTTATGTTTGCCCCTGGTGACTGAGCCGCTAGCCAGAATGATTGATTTTCCACATATTATGAAAGAATCAAGAATGTGTGATTTTTGTTTCTTCTCCAACCTTACTATCTCTCCATCATAAATTTAAATGCTTGAAATTACTGTGAGTACTCCTACTAATAAAATGAAGCCCTAAGCAAAAACAAAGCTAAATATTTTAGACTCTCAAAGCAAACTGTTCAGAAAGACCTGAAGTAAATAGATCTCCAGCCCCCTAGCTCCTCAACGAGATGGACCATGTGGTCATAATTTATCCATAAGAAGCGGAAGGGAGCAGGGAGTCATGGCTGATACTTTCTCCCTTGCTGTGATTCTAGAGTAGTCTTTATTGCCTTTTGCATTTCATTCCTTCAGACCTGATCTGGGCCACATGGAAATTAACCCTAGCCTCTGAACAAGCCAAGGAAGACATCTTCAGCAAGTCTGTGCTTCTTCCAACAAACTGAGAGCTCTGTATCTCTTGGTGCCCTGTCAGCCTCTAAATATCAAGGTTTTTGTTGGTCAGTGACTTTCACCTATGACCCTAAACTTTGTTTTTGTTGTTGTTCAGTCATTAAATCATGTCAGAGTCTTTGCAGTTCCATGGACTGCAGCACACCAAGCCTCCCTGTCCCTCACAGTCTCCAGGGGTTTGCCCAAGTTCATGTCCACTGAACCAGTGATGCCATCGAACCATCTCACCCTCTGCCTCTCTCTTCTTTTGCCTTCAATGTTTCCCAGCACCTTCAATGTTTCCTAAGTTTTAAGTACAGGCGAATTACTAACTACTGAAACAGGTTTTAACCTAATTCTCTCCATATATCAGTCCTACTGGCTCAAAGATTATCACATATCTCTCTATACATGTTAAAAAGCAAGTCACAAATGTTTATTCAACTGTTACTATATATAAGGGGTGCTAGGGGAAGTACTGGTGGCCCAGATAGTAAAGAATCTACCTGCAATGCAGGATTCCTGGGTTCATTCCCTAGGTTAGGAAGATCTCTTGGAAAAGGGAATGGCAACCTATTCCAGTGTTCTTGCCTAGAGAATTCCAAGGACAGAGGAGCCTGACAGGCTACAGTCCATGGTGTCACAGAGTCAGGCACGACGAGCAACTTTCACTTTCAAGAACTATAAGTTGTGGTCTCTACCTTCCAAAGATTTCTAGTCTAGTTGGGAGTATAAAACACAAGCAAATAGAGCTTTTCATAATGCAAAACCATGCTGATTGTGACATACACAGCCCACATTTTTAATATTCTTTGTTTGGACTTTCTTGGACAACTTATCTTTGGTGCTTGTGGCAGATGACCATGGATGGCTTTACCAACCTTCATTCCATGTCCCTTCAGTGCAGGATGCTGGAAAGCTAAAAATGTGATTGCCTGGACTCCACTGCAACTAGATTTGAAAGGTCAAGTGAAGAGAAGAATGGTTGAAGACATATGACTATTCTGAGGTAATCACAGCTGCTGGACACAAATCCAGTGTCCAGTCACCAGTTTGATGGTAGAATGGGGCCGTGTGATGGCCTCAGTTAGCAGCTTCCAGACTGGTGGATATTAGCCAGGATGTAATGTAGCTTCTTATGAATCATTGCTGCTACTCTGCTGCAGAAGCAGGATGACCGGTAGGCTGGGATTAGGGCTTCCCAGGTGGTGCTAGTGGTACAGAGCCTGCCTGCCAATGCAGGAGACAGAAAAGACAGAGCTCTGTCCCTGGGCTGGGACGATCCCCTGGAGGAGGGCATGGCAACCCCCTCCAGTGTTCTTGCCTGGAGAATCCTATGGACAGAGGAGCCTGGAGGGCTACAGTCCATGGGGTCTCAAAGAGCCAGACACGGCTGACCAACTTAGCACTCATGCAGGCAGGACCAAATTCGGGTCTTCTGTCACCTCTGGTTTGTCTGTGGCTTTGTGCAAATCATTTATTTATTTATTTATTTATTTTTAGTTTTTTTTTTTTTTACATGTACACACTGCTTTATTTTTTTATTTTTGGCTGCACTGGGTCTTCATTGCTATGCAGGCTTTTCTCGAGTTGTGGCAAGCGAGGGCTACTTGGCCACAGTGTGGCAAGCCTGGGGTGCTCAGGCTTCTTACTGCAGTGGCTTTGCTCGTCGTGGAGCACAGGCTGTAGGCACATGGGCTTCGGCAGTTGCTGCGCAGGGGCTCATCAGTTATGGCTCGTGGGCCCCAGAGTGTGCAGGCTTCAGTAGATGTGGCATACGGGCTCAGTTGCTCCACAGAATGTGGGATCTTCCCGGACCAGGGATCAAGCCCCTGTCCCTGGCATTGGCAGGTGGATTCTTATTCGAATCTGCACCACCAGGGAAGTCTTGTGCAAATCATTTCATTTCTCTGTGCCCTGGTCTTGCCTCATGGAGTAACTAAGACAGCAGCAATGATTGCAGTTTCATNTTTTAAGTACAGGCGAATTACTAACTACTGAAACAGGTTTTAACCTAATTCTCTCCATATATCAGTCCTACTGGCTCAAAGATTATCACATATCTCTCTATACATGTTAAAAAGCAAGTCACAAATGTTTATTCAACTGTTACTATATATAAGGGGTGCTAGGGGAAGTACTGGTGGCCCAGATAGTAAAGAATCTACCTGCAATGCAGGATTCCTGGGTTCATTCCCTAGGTTAGGAAGATCTCTTGGAAAAGGGAATGGCAACCTATTCCAGTGTTCTTGCCTAGAGAATTCCAAGGACAGAGGAGCCTGACAGGCTACAGTCCATGGTGTCACAAAGAGTCAGGCACGACGAGCAACTTTCACTTTCAAGAACTATAAGATGTGGTCTCTACCTTCCAAAGATTTCTAGTCTAGTTGGGAGTATAAAACACAAGCAAATAGAGCTTTTCATAATGCAAAACCATGCTGATTGTGACATACACAGCCCACATTTTTAATATTCTTTGTTTGGACTTTCTTGGACAACTTATCTTTGGTGCTTGTGGCAGATGACCATGGATGGCTTTACCAACCTTCATTCCATGTCCCTTCAGTGCAGGATGCTGGAAAGCTAAAAATGTGATTGCCTGGACTCCACTGCAACTAGATTTGAAAGGTCAAGTGAAGAGAAGAAAGGTTGAAGACATATGACTATTCTGAGGTAATCACAGCTGCTGGACACAAATCCAGTGTCCAGTCACCAGTTTGATGGTAGAATGGGGCCGTGTGATGGCCTCAGTTAGCAGCTTCCAGACTGGTGGATATTAGCCAGGATGTAATGTAGCTTCTTATGAATCATTGCTGCTACTCTGCTGCAGAAGCAGGATGACCGGTAGGCTGGGATTAGGGCTTCCCAGGTGGTGCTAGTGGTACAGAGCCTGCCTGCCAATGCAGGAGACAGAAAAGACAGAGCTCTGTCCCTGGGCTGGGACGATCCCCTGGAGGAGGGCATGGCAACCCCCTCCAGTGTTCTTGCCTGGAGAATCCTATGGACAGAGGAGCCTGGAGGGCTACAGTCCATGGGGTCTCAAAGAGCCAGACACGGCTGACCAACTTAGCACTCATGCAGGCAGGACCAAATTCGGGTCTTCTGTCACCTCTGGT
Source organism: Oreotragus oreotragus (assembly GCA_006410675.1). Classification (NCBI taxonomy): domain Eukaryota; kingdom Metazoa; phylum Chordata; class Mammalia; order Artiodactyla; family Bovidae; genus Oreotragus; species Oreotragus oreotragus. The sequence goes on along the minus strand of SJYX01004582.1, from coordinate 27,965 downwards.
TTGTCTGTGGCTTTGTGCAAATCATTTATTTATTTATTTATTTATTTTTAGTTTTTTTTTTTTTTACATGTACACACTGCTTTATTTTTTTATTTTTGGCTGCACTGGGTCTTCATTGCTATGCAGGCTTTTCTCGAGTTGTGGCAAGCGAGGGCTACTTGGCCACAGTGTGGCAAGCCTGGGGTGCTCAGGCTTCTTACTGCAGTGGCTTTGCTCGTCGTGGAGCACAGGCTGTAGGCACATGGGCTTCGGCAGTTGCTGCGCAGGGGCTCATCAGTTATGGCTCGTGGGCCCCAGAGTGTGCAGGCTTCAGTAGATGTGGCATACGGGCTCAGTTGCTCCACAGAATGTGGGATCTTCCCGGACCAGGGATCAAGCCCCTGTCCCTGGCATTGGCAGGTGGATTCTTATTCGAATCTGCACCACCAGGGAAGTCTTGTGCAAATCATTTCATTTCTCTGTGCCCTGGTCTTGCCTCATGGAGTAACTAAGACAGCAGCAATGATTGCAGTTTCATAGGCTGCCTGAGCAAGTAACTAGAATTCTTGGAGCACATTCTCATACTGCCCTTTAAAGGGGGATGAGGACCTGCACCATCCCATAGGCTACTTCACCAATGTGGCATCCGTTTACTGCAAAACACTCTGGAGCAAGGGACAAATTCCTGGACGTGCTGGGGACATGGCCACTGAATAACATCTCTTTTCTTTGTTTCATGTGGTTTCTATTTATTTACAGAGCGCCATGGTTATTCGTGATGCTTTACAAACCATAAAAACGAGGTCTCCACCCTATAGAATTTACAGTGTAATTTAAACAGACATGCTGCATGGGCTGACAGGTCAGGCATGCCAGGAGATGGTGTTGGTGTTATATAACATGGGTGTGGAGAGTTTCTTCTTGAGTTATAAATTCTTTCCAGTTACAAGGGCCTTTCATCTGGGATCCCCTAGCACTTTAGAATAGCAATAACCTCGATTGCTTTCTAAATGCACTTTCCATAAACTGCTGTGGGGACTGAGTAAATGCTTTTAGATGTCTATTAATTGATCGGTACATCTGTTCATTGTCTGTATTAAACAGCATGGATGTAAACACGACAGTTCAGGAGAGGCCTTCTTTGGGCTATCATTTGGCTGCTCCCGGACTACCATCCCAGCCTTGCTGCACAGCATTGGGAGAGCCGGATGGGCTCCCAGCTATTTTCCCAGGTGAGATGCTCACCCAACCTAGGCCCAGAAAGACCACTTCCTGGGGACTGGCTTCACCACCTATGCATGAGTTAACATTTCCAAGTCACGTGAGCTCAGAGAAAGAACTGCCAATGGAAACCTCAGAGTTATTCCGTAGCCAACAACAATGGCTCTCATCCAAGTTCCAGTCACCCCATCACTTTCCTCTTATGCTCCTTACTGTCTCCCTTGAGCAGCAGCATTTTCAAAATGTTGTTGTTCTCCAGTCACTAAGTCATGTCCGACTCTTTGTGACCCCATGGACTGCAGCATACCAGTCTTCCCTGTCCATCACAATCTCCCAGAGCTTGCTCTAATTCATGTCCATTGAGTCAGTGATGTTATCTAACCATCTCATCCTCTGCTGTCCTCTTCTCCTTTTGCCCTCAGTCTTTCCCAGCATCAGGGTCTTTTCCAATGGGTTGGCTCTTTGTATCAGATGGCCAAAGTATTGGCGCTTCAGCTTCAGCATCTGTCCTTCCAATAAATATTCAGGGTTGATTTCCTTTAAGATTGATTGGTTTGATCTCCTTGCTATCTGAGGGACTCTCAAGAATCTTCTTCAGCACCACAATTTGAAAGCATCAATTCTTTGACACTCAGCTTTCGTTTTTGTTTAATTAATCTATTTTTAAATTGAAGGATAATTGCTTTACAGAATTTTGTTAGTTTCTGCCAAACATCAACATGAATCAGCCACAGCTACACATATGTCCCCTCCCATTTGAAGCTCCCTCCCATCTCCCTCCCCATCCCACTCCTCTAGGTTGTTACAGAGCCCTTGTTTGAGTTCCTTGAGTCATACAGCAAATTTCCATTGACTATCTATTTTACAAGTGGTAATGTAAGTTTCCATGTTACTCTCTCCATACATCTCATCCTCTCCTTCCTCCCCACCCCCACACCACGTCCATAAGTCTGTTTTCTATGTCTGTGTCTCCATTGCTGCCCTGCAAACAACTTCATCAGTACCATCTTTCTAGATTCCATATATATGAGTTAGTATACAGTATTTTTCTTTCTGACTTACTTCACCCTGTTTAATAGGCTCTAGGTTCATCCACCTTAGCATTCCTTTTTATGGCTAAGTAATATTCTATTGTATATGTGTACCACAGCTTCACTCTTCACTCATCTGTTGATAGACCTCTAGCTTCCATGTTCTAGCTATTGTAGATAGTTCTGCAATGAATATTGGGGCACAGGTCTTTTTCAATTTTGGTTTCCTCAGAGTATATTCCTAGTAGTGGGATTGCTGGGTCATATGGTGGTTTTATTTCTAGTTTTTAAAGGAATCTCCATTCTGTCTCTTCCATAGTGACTATATCAATTTATATTCCCACCAACAGTGCAAGTGAGTTCCCTTTCTCCACACCCATTCCAGCATTTATTGTTTGTAGACATTTTGATGATGGCCATTCTGACAACTGTGAGGGGATAACTCATTGTAGTTTGATTTGCATTTCTCTAATAATGGACGCTCAGCTTTCTTTATGGTCCATCTCTCATATCCATACATGACTACTGGAAAAACCATAACTTTGACTATATGGACTTTTGTCAGCAAAGTGATGTCTCTGCTTTTTGCTATGTTGTCTAAGTTTGTCATAGCTTTCCTTCCAAGGAGCAAGTATCTTTTAATTTCATGGGTGCAGTCACTGTCCACATTGATTTTGGAACCCAAGAAAATAAAATCTGCCACCATTTCCATTTTTTCCCCATCTATTTACCGTGAAGTGATGGGACAAGCTGCATGATCTTAGTTTTACGAATGCTGAGTTTTAAGCCAGCTTTGTCACTCTCCTCTTTCACCCTGATCAAGAGCCTTTTTAGTTCCTTTTCACTTTCTGCCATTAGAGTGGTATCATCTGCATATCTGAGGTTGTTGATATTTAGCAATCTTGATTCCAGCTTGTGATTCATCCAGCCTGGCATTTCACATGATATATTCTGCATGTAAGTTAAATAAGCAGGGTGACAATATACAGCCTTGATGCATTCCTTTCCAAATTTTGAACCAGTCCATTGTTCCATGTCCAGTTCCAACTGTTCCTTCTTGACTCGTATACAGGTTTCTAAGGAGGCAGGTGAGGTGGTCTGGTACTCCTATCTCATTAAGAATTTTCCAGTTTGTTGTGATCCACACAGTCAAAGGCTTTAGCATAGTCAATGGAGAAGAAGTAGATGGTTTTCCAAAATTCCCTTGCTTTCTCCATGATCCAATGAATGTTGGCAATTTGATCTCTGGTTCCTCTGCCTTTTCTAAATCCAGCTTGTACATTTGAAAGCTCTTGGTTCACATATTGCTGAAGGCTAGGTTGAAGGATTTTGAGCATAACCTTGCTAGCATGTGAAATGGAAACATTATATACCATTACACTTGGTATGGAATTTTCCCTTCTATGTCTCACTCAAAGGCTATTTAGCAAGTGACTATTCCTGGCCTATTTAACAAATTCATTCAAATCCAGGGGAAGTTTGGCATGGGATGGAAGTCCTAAAAGTTCACCCAGAAGTTTATGATAAGCTAACATCCCTCGTTCTATCCATCCTTTATACTGTTCTCAGAGTTATCATTCTAAGATCCAAGTAGAATCACAACAACCCCCTGTTTTCAAAATCTTACTTGAAGATTGAAGTCCAAGATGCCTTCGCAGGGAAATGTTGCCTTCGTGGTCTTGGCTAGCTGGCCTGTCTTTCCAGCTTCATCTCTGTCCTTGGGAGCCGAAGCTATGGCTACACCAAAGAAGCTGGTTACACAAAGAAGTAATGGCTACACCAAAGATCTCCCCTAGAGATCTCAGACTTTCCTGTCCACGGCTCCTGCCTCTCTCATCCTCCCTGCTCACCATCCATGAATGTCCATTAAAGCTCACCTCTAGTATCCCTCCTTGTGGCCTTCTACAAGGCCTACCACCATGCATCACGCCACTATCACCACGCATCACCCAACCATCACGCTACCATCACCCCGCATCACCCAGCCATCACCATGCATCACGCCACCATCACCACACATCACCCAGCCATCACCACGCATCACCCAACCATCACACCACTATCACCACGCATCACCCAGCCATCACCATGCATCACGCCACTATCACCATGCATCACCCAGCCATCACCATGCATCACGCCACCATCACCACACATCACCCAGCCATCACCATGCATCACGCCACCATCACCACGCATCACCCAACCATCACCATGCATCACATGACTATCACCCCACATCACCTAGCCATCACCATGCATCACACCACCATCACCACGCATCACCCAACCACCCTTGCTTCTTTTCCTAGAGCACCTGCTCATTTCCACCTCCAAATCACTGTTGTCACATCATCTTTCAGATGCTGGTCCCCACACACCTGTCTTCTCACCCTGATGGAAGCTTCTTGAGGGCAGAGACCACATCTCACATGTAGCAATCTTCTAGTAGAATTTTGTTGAAAGGTCCTTTTGACCTTTCCGGGATGGAGAAGACAATGGGAGAGAACGTGCAAGCACTACGGTTGTGTCTGACTCTTCGTGACCCCATGGACTGTAGCCCACCTGGCTCCTGGGTCCATGGGATTCTCCAGGCAAGAATTCTGGAGTGGGTTACCATGCCTTCCTTCAAGGGATCTTCCCAAAGCAGGGATCCAACTCATGTCTCGGCAAATGTGCAAGCACTACAGTTGTGTCTGACTCTTCGTGACCCCATGGACTGTAGCCCACCTGGCTCCTGGGTCCATGGGATTCTCCAGGCAAGAATTCTGGAGTGGGTTACCATGCCTTCCTTCAAGGGATCTTCCCAAAGCAGGGATCCAACTCATGTCTCGGCAGACGGTCTCTTTACTACTAGCACCAACTGGGAAGCCCATGGGAGAGAACATCAGTAGCTTAAAAGCACTGGAAACTATTTGGAATCTTCACTTTGTAGAATTTTGCCTCATCTGTTATAAGGAGTTCACTCTATAATAATGCTGACCAATGGCTTTCAGATTACAAAGTGCTAAATTCAGTTTTTTATTTTCTTTGCTCTACATTTTAGCTTAAAATCTAAAGTATGCATAACATAAAAAGTATCATTTTAATAATTTTTAAATGTACCATTCATTGACATTAAGTACTTTCACATTATTTTACAGTTGTCACCACCACCCATTGTCAGAACTTTTTCATCTTCCAAAATTGAAACTCTGTACCCATTAAACACTAACTTTCCATTCCTTTTCACACATCTCCTGGGAAACATCATTCTAGTTTCTGTCCCTATGAATTCAACTATTCAAAGTATTTACCTCATACAATTGGAGTCATGCAATGTCAATATTTGTTCCTTTGTGACTGTCTCATTTCATTCAGCATAATGTCTTCAAGGAAATCGAACCAGTCAATCCTAAAGGAAATTAACCCTGAATATTCATTGGAAGGACTGATGCCGAAGCTCCAATACTTTGACCACCTGATGTAAAGAGCTGACTCTTTGGAAAAGATCCTGTGCTGGGTAAGATTGAAGACAAAAGGCAAAAGGGGTAGCAGAAGATGAAATGGTTAGATAGCATCATTGACTCAAGGGACATGAATTTGAGCGAACTCTGGGAGATAGTGATGGACAGGGAAGAATGGTGTGTTGAAGTCCGTGGGGTCACAAAGAGTTGGACAACAACTCTTCAACTGAACAACAACGTCTTCAAGGTTCATCTATATTGTAGCATGTATCCAAATTTATTTCCTTTTCAAGGCTGAATAATATTTTATTTTATATATTTGTCACACTTTGTTTTTCCATTCATTTATCATCTGTCAAATGAACAGTTGAATTTTTCCCACATTTCAACTATTGTGAATAACATCGCTATAAACATGGATGTTCAAATATCTAAGTCCTTGCTTTCACTTCTTTTGGGTCATATACCCAAAAGTAGAATTGCTGGATCATATAGTAATTAATGTTTAATTTTCCGAGTAACTGTCATACAGTTTTTTGTTTATGTGTTATGCCAAATGGCTTGTAGATGTTAGCTCCCATACCAGGGATTGAATCCGATCTTTGGCAGTGAAAGCTCAGAGTCTCAACTACTGGACCACCAAAGAATTCCTGACATACTGTTTTCCACACCTGTTGGATCATTTGATATTCCCACTAATAATACACAAGGATCCCAGTTTCCCCACATCTTCAGAACACTTGTTATTTTCTGGACTTTACCTGTTTGTTTTCTTTTTTTTTTTTTAATAGTCATTCTAAGATGGAGCTAGTGGTAAAGAACCTGCCTCACAATGCCAATGCAGAAGATGTAACAGACCCAGGTTCGATCCCTGGGTCAGGAAGATCCCCTGGAAGAGGAAATGGCAACCCATTCCAGTATTCTTGGCTGGAGAATCCCGTGGACAGAGGAGCCTGTTGGGCTACAGTCCATGGAGTCGCAAAGAGTCAAACATGACTGAAGCAACTTAGCACATAGCAGGCAAGGACTGTCGAAGTGGTATCCATGGTGGTTTTGACTAAATTCAGTTTTGAGCCTCTGCATTCACTGCCTTGATTCCCCATGATAAATCCAATCTCGTTATACACCATGACTTCTATTTCTTCCTTATAAGACTTGAGACTGCCTCCCAGAACAGTGACAGCCACAGAGGGAGATGGAACAGTGCGTGGGCCTGGGTCCAGCTGTACTCCTTCCTCCAAATCAGCAGGGAGCACTCCCACAGGACTGCCCCGAGGACTCTGATGGCAGATGACAGGCTTCTCCAGACTAAAGTAGAGCCCCAGATCACCTGCAAAAGGGGCTCTTTTTTCCCTGGCCACCTCCCCTCAGTCCATCCTCCTCATGGTGTCAGCATCAAGCACCCCAGACCACAACAGTGTTTCTCAAAGGGGATGACTGGCACTCAGAGGGAGACATTTCTTCATTAGGCAGGACAGCAGACAGTCATTGTGACAACCAAAATGCCCACTACCCACATCTCCCAAGTACCCCCCTCCCTCTAGAGATGAAAGTGAAAGTGTTAGTCACTCAGTCGTGTCCAGCTCTTTGTGACCCCATGGACCATAGCCCGCCAGGCTCCTATCCTCTGTCCATGGGATTTCCAAGGCAAGAATACTGGAGTGGGTTGCCATTCCTCCTGCAGGGGATCTTCCTGACCCAGGGATCAAACCCAGGTCTCCTGCACTGCAGGCAGATTCTTTACCACCTGAGCCACCACGGAAGCCCCTCTAGAGATGGGAGTCGCCCAAGTGAGACCCAGGTGTGCAGAGGAATCGCGAGAGTCCAGGTGACCTGCACTCATTCCCGCAAAGCAGCAACTACCAGAAAAGGGGGCTTCATGTCCAGCTGAGAAGATGCTGGAGCTCAGCCAAGGAAGACGTCACAGGTCACCTTAGGTGACCTAGGCGACTCCTCTGAGTCTGTTAATGCTTGGTTGACAGTGAAAGGCTCTATATCCGAAGAAGTGGGGGGGATACTCTCTACCAGCAGGACAAGTCCTGTAACAGAAAGAATATCCCAACATGGCCCCCATCCCTGAAATCAGGACCTGAAATATGAGCCTGGTCCCTTCAATGTCCATTTGACCCTCCGTCCCCACAGGGTGTGAACCCTGCCCTCAACAGTCCCTGCCTTGCCTACTCCGGCTTAAGCGACTTCACGTGCCTGTGCTGCCATAGCAACCAGGAAACAACCTCCGGTCACAGTGAGAAGGAGGGTGCCTGTGGCCCAGATCTGCCGATGCACACGGGCGGTACCCGAGCAACAGAACCAGGCACAACAAGGGTGCAGGCGAAGAGGAGAGAGAGGGCTGCCCAGAGAGCAGACAATCCAGGGCTTGAGGAGTCTGGGTGTGTGGTTTATTTTTTCTCCCGACAAAGACACACACTGTCTAAACTGTGTGGCTAGTTGTTATTAAGAAGCTGCTGTACGAGTGAAAAAAAATGCATTTCATAAAAGGCCCAGTGTTTGTGGTCTTCTTGGGCTCACTGCTGAGCTCAGGAAACCCTGAGGTGTGACCAGTTTTCAGCCTTCAAAACCAAGATGAACTGCCCTTGAGAAGGGTGCTCAGAGGAAAACCATGTTCACCCTCTCCCTCCTGAGCCGGGGACATGGCAAGCTGGTCCAGAACAAACAGAAGCTAGAAGTCTATTTTGAACCGGAGGTGAGTCTTACCAATGAATAAAAGCATATCTGGGGGATGGGAGGGGAAAGTTCTGTTTTTCCACTTGGGGCTGAGCCTGTGTGTTTTGGTTGGTTTTGTTTCTGAAGTGGTAGGGGTCACCGAGAGATCATTCCTCCTCCTTGGTGAAACTCAAGAAAATAAGTTTGCTTGACCCACAGAAGTTGCCACCTGGGCCCTTGTCCTCCCCCTCCCTCACTGAATTATGGCCTCATTTGCTTTAGACTGGAGGAGATTCCACATGGTCTAGAATTGTGGCGGTTTGGTACAAGACCAGAATTTCCACCTGGGTTCTAGGCAAGCTGATGGCTGTTTGGGTTTTTAGACATCATGTTCTGTGGTTGAAATGCTGAGTGTGTTCGTGCCAATTCAATGGCTTCCTTGAACCTTCTGGAATTCAACCCACAAGGACTCATATTTAACATAAGTAAAAAAAAATTTTTTTTTTCATTTTAGAAGATTTTTAAAGAGGTGGCAAAATTCCTTTGTTGTACTGGAATTTTATTTCATTGAATCCTGCCAGGAATAAGAAATCCACTGGGGGTGCTTTGAAAATTTTTGGATCACACAGAGATTTACATTGTCATGGTAGTTTGTCATGATATTCGACCTTCGCTGTATTAAAAGACATATAAAGTTTCAAAAGACCTCTGTGGCCAATGGCATTCACTTACTTACAAGATGTGTAACTGCTTTATAGGCTCCTAAACAGCCAAATTAGGTAACATTACATAGCATCTGGAATGTATAGAAATTCTCCCTGCATACAGTTGAAGCAATGGGTTGGAATGGTTTTCTCCCATTTAAACTGCCAGCTACTCCAGGTCTAATTTCAAAGTTATCTGCTGTCCTTGGTAATTCTTCCTACTTCCTTGCATACCAGGAAATTTTAACTGGCCTAGAAGCCACGTTCTACCTATTCAAGCCTCTAGGCATAAAAAGGCTCTCTTGAAAGTTATACGGAGTAAAAGAGAACCATGCCCTGGGTTCTACTAACTCTGAGAGGTGGAGAAAAAAATCAGTTGCTAAGAGGAGTGTGGGGGTGTGTAAAAGAATGGATACATGTATATATATGGCTGAGTCCCTTCGCTGTTCACCTGGAACTATCATAATATTGTTAACTGGCTATACCCCAATACAAAATGTTTTCAGTGTTAAAAAATAAATAAATGAAAAAAAATAAATACTGTGTTTGTGACACCATGTGAGCAATTCAGAGAAAACCAGTCACAGACAACATGTTAAACACTTGCCCAGGCAGTGTTTGCTGTGAAAGGGCCTTCCACTGTGGACCAGTTTAAGGTGCTTTTGTTTCCTCTGCAGGATTACTTGAACTGGAAGTCCCCGGAAGATTACATCCTCGTCAGAAAACCACAGGGTGAGGGCAATGCTGACCAGCACACATGGAGCCTCTTTCTTCCTAAAACATTCAGCACTAGAAAAGGCGCCCTGATCCTCTACTCGGAAGGTTTGGCTATTTCAGCATGGACCCCGGAAGAGAAGAGAAAAGGCCCCTACCGCCCCAAAGGCCGCAGGAAGAGGCCAGATCTTGAACTGCACACACTGCAGGACCTCAAAGAAGCCATTCTGGCATACGGAAGGAGACAGGTAAGCAGAGCAGGGTCCAGGGCTCAGAGAAGGCCCTGTCCTGTGCGTCTAGAAGTCCAGCTACAGACTCGGGTGTGACTTCTTCACAGATCCTAGGAAGCTCTGAAACCCTCAGATTTCCATTTCTTCCTCTCCAGAATGGGACTGTACTCATGGCACGCCACTGTCATGAGGCTTACATGAAATAATCTACATGAAAGGGCTCTGGAACACATGTGAACTGAAGTGAAAGTCGCTCAGTCATGTCTGACTCTTTGCGATCCCATGGATGGTAGCCTATCAGGCTCCTCTGTCCATGGAACTGACCAGGCAAGAATTCTGGAGTGGGTTGCCATTTCCTTCTCCAGGGGATTTTCCCCACCCAGGGATGGAACCCCGGTATCCTGCATTGCAGGCAGAATCTTTTCTGTTTGACCCACCCGGACTATTTTATTATCGTTTTGTGTTTTCCTTTCCATTATATAACACAAGGTCCTTTTCAGAATTCAGACAGGTCCTGCCAGCAGACATTTCATCAGCATCCTTGAAATCCTGTCTCATAGCCACAAGCATCATCTTCACACCTCTGATATTCTTGGCTTTGTGGAAAGAAGAATATTTTAAATATTTACCTTGAGCCCTTCAGCATCTGCAGGATAAGTTAATGACTTTTTCCACCCTGAATTTAATATTAAGGGGAAATCTTTGTGCTCATTTTTCTGATTCATGCTTTCTAATCTCTTATGAGATGTATATATGTCCCCTGCTTTATATATCAGCATTGCATCAGCCCTTTGGTTGAGGCCATGAGAGAGACTGGGATGATGTGTCACTTCATGAAATTCTAGGTCATAGATGGTGGGAGACTCCCTAGTTTAAAAGTCTCTGCTAGCTTTTCTTTCTCCATAGGATAAAGTCGTTAACTTCTATGCCAGGTCCTTCGTACACTGGCTTTCTCTTTCATTTCTAGCCGTATCTGCCACTTGTTCTAACCACCACCATGACTACGGACCCCTCAAGGCCCCATCCATGTGAAGAACTCACCATTCCACTAATATCTTGTGCCCTTTTGTAACTCTATACTTTGGCACATGCCTCTACATCTGGAAAACTCCTTTTCATCCTTCAAAACACAACTCCACTATCATCACCCACTGAAGCTTCTCCCACTTCCCTAGACAGAGCTATCCCATTGCTCCCTCCTCTGTGAGCATTCCCCTACCATCGTATATCGCAAGTCATCTCTGGTCCATCAGTTGCCATCTCCTTGAGGGCAGAAACCACACCTAAATCTTAGTTTCCAGAAAAAAAATAGCGAGTACCCATAAATGTTTGTGAAATGAATGAAAAAAAAAAAAAAGAAAGAAATGAATGAATCAATCATGCATGATACCCTCAGTGTGTTTTAAATCATCCCCCAGTATCATTATAGAGCAATTTACCATATCCCTCCAATGAAGAGCTTCCAAAAGGAAAATTTCTCTGCCCCCTTTCCTTCTTTCAAAATATTTCAAAGAAGCTTAATGACCTTGACCAAATGCCCAGTTGACCTTGATATTAAAAATCATAAATTCTTGGATGAAAGGATACCAATTGTTGTTGAATATTTATTATTATATTACAACTATCATTGCATTAAATCTTCACAATGACCTGTGAGATGTGGTTTCTCTTGCCCCCGTTTGTAGATGAGGAAACTGAGGCTTGGAGGAGATAAGTGACTTGGCCAAGTTCTCAGAGCTAGTAAATGACAGAGCCCAGATTCACACCAAGACTGCCTACCTCTCCATGCTTTGCACTTCACCTTGTTGTCTGTGGACTGGGGAAGCCCCCAGGAATCTGTGTCAGGCCTTGGCCTGTTTGCACTCACATCCTCTCCTCACCCTTATCTTACTCCACTCTGTATCACAGTGGGATTGGCCACAGTCTGCATGTAATTCCACAGACATCTGTGTCAACTGGCTTCTAATTGAATTTGCCATTGGGTGACATTGGAAGGAGGTTGGAGAGGGAGAAGAGAAAAACCTGGGCATTTCTCTCCTCCCAGTCCACCGGTGGTGGTGAGAAGTACCTCCATCCCCTCTGTGATCCAGCTCCAGGAAGGTCCACTGTGGCTCCAGGTTCTTCCAGGTGACCTTGCCAGCTACTCCCTCCGCCCTTTAGCCTAGGGGTCCGACTGGCTTCCTGTTGTTAGTAATCTCAGTGCTGCCTTAACATCTTTTTGGCTTCTGAGTTTTCTAGTCACTGGTGTAATCAACTCCCTGAATTAAATTCCTTCTATGTTTAAATATTTAGAGTGATTTCTGTTTTACTGGGTGGACACTGATATGTAGGCTGACTTACTGCCCAGAACAAGAATACCTTCTACAGTTTTCAGATGCTCGTCCATATGGCTGATATATTCCAGGCAACAGAAATCTTATTTCTTTATAAAGTAGATGAATCTTTTGGGGGATGGCTTCCTTTTTAGTTAGACCTGGGCTCAGTGGGAAAGAGATGTTCCCATCTTCCTGAGGTATCCATCTACCACATTGACCACATTCAGTTCAGTTCAGTCCCTCAGTCGTGTCCGACTCTTCGTGACCCCATGGACCGCAGCACGCCAGGCCTCCCTGTCCATCACAAACTCCCGGAGTTTACCCAGACTCATGTCCATTGAGTCAGTGATGCCATCCAACCATCTCATTCTCTGTTGTCTCTTTCTCCTGCCTTCAATCTTTCCCAGCATCAGGGTCTTTTCCAAGGAGCCAGCTCTTTGCATCAGGTGGCCAAAGTATTGGAGTTTCAGGTTCATCATCAGTCCTTCCAATGAACACCCAGGACTGATCTCCTTTAGGATGGACTGGTTGGATCGCCTTGCAGTTCAAGGGACTCTCAAGAGTCTTCTCCAACACCACAGTTCAGAAGCATCAATTCTTTGGCACCCAGCTCTCACATGACTACTGGAAAAACCATAGCCTTGATGAGACAGACCTTTGCTGGCAAAGCAATGTCTCTGCTTTTTAACTGTCTCTGCTGTCTAGGTTGGTCATAGCTTTTCTTCCAAGGAGTAAACGTCTTTTAATTTCATGGCTGCAGTCACCAGCTGCAGTGATTTTGGAGCCCAGAAAATAAAGTCAGCCACTCTTTCCACTGTTTCCCCATCTATTTGCATGAAGTGATGGGACTGGATGCCATGATCTTAGTTTTCTGAATGTTGAGCTTTAAGCCAACTTTTTCACTCGCCTCCTTCACTTTCAAGAGGCTCTTTCTTCTTCTTTGCTTTGTGTTATAAGGGTGGTGCCATCTGCATATCTGAGGTTATTGATATTTCTCCTGGCAATCTTGATTCCAGCTTGTCTTTCTTCCAGCCCAGTGTTTCTCATGATGTACTCTGCATATAAGTTAAATAAGCAGGGTGACCATATACAGCCTTGACATACACTTTTTCCTATTTGAAACCAGTCTGTTGTTCCATGTCCAGTTCTAACCGTTGCTCCCTGACCTGCATACAGGTTTCTCAAGAGGCAGGTCAGGTGATTTGTTATTCCCATCTCTTAAAAGAATTTTCCACAGTTTATTGTGATCCACACAGTCAAAGGCTTTGGCATAGTCAATAAAGCAGAAATAGATGTTTTTCTGGAACTCTGTTGCTTTTTCGATAATCCAGTGGATGTTGGCAATTTGATCTCTGGTTCCTCTCCCTTTTCTAAAACCAGCTTGAACATCTGGAAGTTCACAGTTCACGTATTGCTGAAGCCTGGCTTGGAGAATTTTGAGCATTACTTTACTACATGTGACATGAGTACAATTGTGTGGTAGTTTGAGCATTCTTTGGCATTGCCTTTCTTTGGGATTGGNGGTTCACATATTGCTGAAGCCTGGCTTGGAGAATTTTGAGCATTACTTTACTACATGTGACATGAGTACAATTGTGTGGTAGTTTGAGCATTCTTTGGCATTGCCTTTCTTTGGGATTGGAATGAAATTGACCTTTTCCAGTCCTGTAGCCACTGCTGAGTTTTCCAAATTTTCTGGCATATTGAGTGCAGCACTTTCACAGCATCATCTTTCAGGATTTGAAATAGCTCAGCTGGAATTCCATCACCTCCATTAGCTTTGTTCATAGTGATGCTTCCTAAGGCCCATTTGACTTCACATTCCAGGATGTCTGGCTCTAGGTGAGTGATCACACCATTGTGATTATCTTGGTCATGAAGATCTTTTCTGTACAGTTCTTCTGTGTATTCTTGCCACCTCTTCTTAATATCTTCTGCTTCTGTTAGGTCCATAACACTTCTATCCTATATTGAGCCCATCTTCACATGAGATGTTCCCTTGGTATCTCTAATTTTCTTGAAGAGATCTCTAGTCTTTCCCATTCTATTGTTTTCCTCTATTTTTCTTTGCACTGATCACTGAGAAAGGCTTTCTTATCTCTCCTTGCTATTCTTTGGAACTCTTCATTCAAATGGGTATATCTTTCCTTTTCTCCTTTCCTTTTCACTTCCTTCTTTTCACAGCTATTTGTAAGGTCTCCTCAGATAGCCATTTTGCTTTTTTGCATTTCTTTTTCTTGGGGATGGTCTTGATCATTGACTCCTGTACAGTGTCACAAACCTCCGTTCATAGTTCATCAGGCACTCTGTCTATCAACTATAGTCCCTTAAATCTCTTTCTCACTTCCACTGTATAGTTGTAAGGGATTTGATTTAGGTCATACCTGAATGGTCTAGTGGTTTTTCCCTCCTTACAAATGTACAAACAGAACACTGTTGTCTAACTCCAATGAACAGATGGAAAATGGTGTGAGGAAATCAGAAAGGAAAGAAAATGTTTGGAAGAGTAATAAGGCAGGAATTTAAGATTAGAGGACATGGTAGATTAAAATAGAAGAAAAAATACTCAAGAGTGAGTTGGTATTAAAAACAATGAACACGGTCAGGAGAGGAGAGTTTTGGAAACTATAGAGCACCATCTGATTACAAAAGCTACAGCCTGGCAAAAAACTTTTAAAATCATAATATCCACTACTGAGAAAGCTATGGGGAAATGAGGTGTCTTATACAGTAGAAGTACAAATTCACGTGACATTTCTAGAGGGCATTTTGGCAAAAACCTAAAAAGGGCTAATCACTCTTTGATTCAGCATTCTATTTTTACGAAGTTGCCTTAGGAAATAATCAGAGATGTGGCCAAAGATTCATGCACAAGAATGTTTACTACAGCATTGTTTACCATGCAAAACACTGAAAATAATACAAACACAGTCATACAATGATTTTGGGGTCAGGCAATAAAGTCATGAATAACATGTCATGAATAAATAATAAAGTCACGAATAACATGAGAAAATACAGTGTATTTTTTTAAAGCAGGTCAAAAAATAGTACTCAGTTAATAAAAATACCAATATTCATTAACATTTTTTAGTATTTAAAATGTTCCAGCCACTGTTTTAACTACTTTCTATTATATAACTCAATATCCTTTCTATCAGTTGTAGGGGTAGGTACTATTATTATCTCATTTTAAAAGTAAGGAAATTAAACCATAAAGAATTCGTGTAGTTCACTCTTATACAGCTATGTAGATAATTACACCAGAATTCAAGACTAGACAGTATAGAAAACATCACCTCTTGACTCTAATCCCAATTTTTAAAAATTAGTTATATAAGCAGGAAGATACACATCAAAATTTAACCATGGTGGTGAGATTATGTCATATTTTTATTTTTACATATCCTTTCTAAAAAGAATTTTTTTAAGTCATGGGATTTAAAAACTAAGAACCTATGGCCTTGAAAGGGTAGTGAAAAGTAGTCTCCAGGTTGACCGTAGAGAGCTAGGTAGGATTGGGCAGGGAAGCAGAATAGAAACAGTGCTGTAAATTGAGCCCTGCGATCATCACACCATCTGTTCCTCGGAGCCAGCATTTCATCATCCAAATAATATAGTACAAGAGTTAAAAACACCACACTCAAAGCGAAAAAGCCAAAATGCAGAGGGGGTAAAAGTGAGGATGGGTAATCGATAGAGCAGTGCTGCTCACAGAAAGAACTCTCCTGGCTGAGCTGTGAATCAGGAAAGCCACACAACGCAGGATCCACTCAGACCCGTGAGAATCAGAGAATCAAGGCTGTCGCGGGAAGGTGAAATCAAGTTTTTAAAGCATCTCACACCATCTCCAGTGCTATATATGCATCTAATGACAAGCATCCAGCAATCCGTCTGAGTTTTATAGCCCAACAGACACCTACTCTTTTAACTTTCTTGATGGCCCAACTTCCTAATGAGCAAAGATAAATGCTAAGTCAAGACATTAGATGTCAGAGTTCTTACTCTTCTACATACACGCAGGTATGTTGCTTTGGTTTAAAAAAAAAAAAAAAAAAGAAGGAAATACTGTTCAAATATTCTCAAAGTTAAAACCATGAGGCCTCCAATTTATCCAGCTTCCCATCATGTATTTAAAAATCAAATAACTATGAAATCTAAATAACCATAATTTGGAGTAGTATCTAGATAACAATCAACATGGCCTAGCAGAAACCTCAAGTACCTCTCAAATCATCAGAAAATGTAACTAATTTTCATTGTTTTAGCATTTATTCTTCTTACATTTTTAGAATTTTATAAGTCCAATAATATTTTAAATGTCTAACATGGTATTTGACTAAATAATGTATTAAAAATAATTTGTTTAAAAATTCATTTCACAGAACATCTCATTTCTTTATCCCATTGAAGGATGAATAGGATTCAGTTTACTATAAACTGGTTTCAGCCAAGATTGTATTGGGTCTGCCATCTCCCTTATAAATGTGGTTACACTCCCTGGAGGAGGGCACAGCAAACCACTCCAGTATTCTTGCCTGGAGAATCCAATGGACAGAGGAGCCTGGCAGGCTATATCCATAGGGTCGCAAAGAGTTGGACACGACTGAAACGACTTAGCACACACGCACACTTAAAAGCACTGTCAGCCTTGCTCCGCTGATTCCATACTGCCTAATCTCTGTACTCAAGGCGCTTAACAATCCAAAGGGTGTTACAGTCAGTATGCAGCCCACAAAGATAACTTCAGGCTTCTATTTTATCAAGTAATATTGTGATAATGTTTTTTGAATAAAGTTTATTTTCCCATCCTAATCATAATGTTAGCTCATTATATAAAATAGAAAGATATAGAAAAGACTCAATCTGCACAAGTTTATGAGCGGTGTGCCACCATTACCTCCATAGTGTAGCAGGAGAAATGGGGGATTGAGTTTAACTAACTCTCCCAAAGTTATATTTCTAAGTGGTGGAGCTAGAATTAGAGCTTAGACAGCTGATCTAAAGCTCCACTCTTAATACCTAGAGGGCCTGATTTTGAAGATTCCACATGCTCCAAGGGAAAAAAAACATCTCTCCTGCTTTAAACAGCATTTTTTTAAAGGGCTCTGGTTCTTCCAGCACATCCTTCAAAACCCTTTACTATACTTCTAGGAACGCAAATCAGATTTTCAATAAAACCAACCTGGGTTGCAGGTAACATGTTCAAGTAAGCCATACATATGACCCAGTAGGCTTGGCTGTATGTATTTCATACATTTCATCCATTGGTTCCCTGGTATAACCATGTGTTGGACAGTATGTATAATAACAGCTAATACCTAAGTAATAGGCAAACACTTAAGTAACAGTACTGTACCCATCAGCATTCTAAGCACTTTATACTAACTATCTCATTTAATCCTCACAAGTTTATGTGTACTTTTTATTGTTGTAAAATATACATAAACATAACTTTACCATTTTAATCAATTTAAGTGTACAGCTGAGTGGCAGTAAGTACATTCACCTTGCTATACAACCATTACCACCATCCATTTCCAAAACTTTTTTGAAAACTAAAATTCTGTACACATTAAACAGTAATTCCCTATTTCCCATTGTTCTAATTTGACCATTGTATGCACCTCATAAGAGTAAAATCATATGGTAGCTATCCTTTTAGCATTTTGTGATTGGTTTATTTCATTTAACATAATGTCTTCAAGGTTCGTTCATACTGTAGCAGGTATCAGAATTTCCGTTCTTTTGAAAGCTGAATAGCACTTCACTATGTGTTCAGTTTAGTTCAGTTCAGTCGCTCAGTCGTGTCTGACTCTTTGCAACCCCATGAATCACAGCATACCAGGGCTCCCTGTCCATCACCAACTCCCAGAGTTTACTCAAACTTATGCCCACCGAGTCAGTGATGCCATCCAGCCATCTCATCCTCAGTCGTCCCCTTCTCCTCCTGCCCCCAATCCCTCCCAGCATCAGAGTTTTTTCCAATGAGTCAACTCTTCGCATGAGGTGGCCAAAGTACTGACATTTCAGCTTTAGCATCATTCCTTCCAAAGAAATCCCAGGACTGATCTCCTTTAGAATGGAATGGTTGGATCTCCCTGAAGTCCAAGGGACTCTCTAGAGTCCTCTCCAACACCACAGTTCAAAAGTATCAATTCTTCAGCACTCAGCTTTCTTCACAGTCCAACTCTCGCATCCATACATGACCACTGGAAAAAGTATATCCTTGACTAGACGGACCTTTGTTGGCAAAGTAATGTCTCTACTTTTCAATATGCTATCTAGGTTGGTCATAACTTTCCTTTCAAGGAGTAAGCGTCTTTTAATTTCATGGCTGCAGTCACCATCTGCAGTGATTTTGGAGCCCAAAAAAATAAAGTCTGATACCGTTTCCGCTGTTTCCCCATCTATTTCCCATGAAGCGATGGGGCCAGATGCCATGATCTTCGTTTTCTGAATGTTGAGCTTTAAGTCAGCTTTTTCACTCTCCTCTTTCACTTTCATCAAGAGGCTTTTTAGTTTCTCTTCACTTTCTGCCATAAGGGTGGTGTCATCTGCATATCTGAGGTTATTGATATTTCTCCCAGCAATCTTGATTCCAGCTTATGCTTCCTCCAGCCCAGCGTTTCTCATGATGTACTCTGCATATAAGTTAAATAAGCAGGGTGACAATATACAGCCTTGACATACGCCTTTTCCTATTTGGAAGCAGTCTGTTGTTCCATGTGCAGTTTTAACTGCTGCTTCCTGACCTGCATATAGGTTTCTCAAGAGTGTATATACCACAATTTGTTTATTCATTCATCAGTTGATGGACACTTAGCTTGCTTTCACATTTTGGCCATTATGCTGCTATAAACACGGGTGTACAAATATCTGTCGATTTCCCTGCTTTAATTCTTTTGAGTATATACCCAGAAGTAGAATTGCTGGATCATACATAATTCTATTTTTTTGTTTTTTGAGGAACCACCATACTGGTTTCCATACCAGCCACTACATCATTTGACATTCCTATTAGCCTTGCCCAAGGGTTTCAATTTCTCCAAACCTTCAATAACCCTTGTTATTTTCTGGTGGTTTTTTTTTTTCTAAATAATAGCTCTTAATGAGTGTGAAGTGGTATCTCATTGTGGTTTTGATTTGCATTTCTTAATAACAAGTAATATTGAACATCTTTTCATATGCTTATTGGCCATCTATATATCTTCTTTGGGAAAATGTCTGTTCTTTTGCCCACTTTATTTTTTTTTTTTCTTTTGCCCACTTTAAAATCAAATTGATTTTTGTTTTTGAGTTGTAAGTGTTCTTTATACATTCTGCATATTAATCCCTTATCAAATATATGACCTGAAAATAATTTCTCCCTTTCTGTGGGTTGACCTTTTCACTCCTGATAGTGTTCTTTGATGCAGAAGAGTCCTACATTTTCTTTTCTTTTTTTGGCCACATGGCATGTGGGATCTTAGTTCCCTGTCCAGGGATCAAACTCATGCCCCCTGCAAGAGAACCATGGAGACTTAACCACTGAACCACCAGGGAATTTCCGGATTTTACATTTTCATGAAGTCCAACTTATCTACTTTTTCTTCTGTTGCCTGTTTTTTTGGTGTCATATCCAAGAACCAAATCCAATGTCATGAAGCTTTTCCCCTAAGTTTTATCCTAAGAGTTTTATAGTTTTAGCTCTTATATTAACTCATAGTTATGAGTGAGTGAGTGACTTCGCTCAGCCGTATCCGACTCTTTGCGACCCCATGGACTGTAGCCTACCAGGCTCCTCCATCCACAGGATTTTCCGGGCAAGAATACTAGATTGGGTTGCCATTTCCTTCTCCAGAAGATCTTCCCAACCCAGGGATTGAACCCAGGTCTCCCGCATTGTAGGCAGACACTTTACTGTCTGAGCCACCAGGGAAGCCCTGTCTATTAACTATATTTTGAGTTAATTTTTATATATGGTGCCCAGTAAGGATTCAACTTCATTTTTTCTGCATGCAGGGTATGTACTTTCATCATCCTTATTTGACAGAAAGACTGAGGTACAGATGGGTCAAGTAATTTCCCCAAAGCCAGACAACTAGTAAATGATGGAGCCAAGATTCAAACTGAAGCAGACTGAGTTCTTACAGGAACTGAAGCTTCATATTTTCTGATTTCAATTCCAGTTGTTTTATCTTTGCTTTTGTGGCATATGACTAGTCAAATCTTTGATACGAAATGGTTTGGTCAGGAATCAAACCCTGTTACAACATTGCAGCTATGAGAAAATTCAAACCACTTTATGCTTCTCTTCTTAACGGCCTGATTATTCAGTAACACATGACCACCAAAGATACTTGGGAGAGATAGTATCATTTGCACAGACTCTCAGAAATTAAACCTGCAGAGAAAGAGCTGGCTGAAAGTGGCACTGTTTACACAAGACTGATGACAGTCAGGCTGGGGTTGAGAAGTCTTTTCGGGCACAGCTTTAAGTGGACACACACCTCTCCCCTCCCCACCTTACCCTCACCTTGACTCTGGTTGCACTCACCTGGCGGCCCCAAGTCTGGCTACTACACATGTATAACAATAATGATGGTCACTCTGTCCTAGGGCTTGGTCTTTGCCAGAGCACACAGACTCTATGTCTCAGAGCAGGAGACGACCAGCTTTGCTCCTCTGGATAGAAGGACTTCTGACTGGAGTGGGCAGCTTGAGGAGACAAGTTGTCAGCAGAAAAGTACAGGGATATTTGGGGGATTTCCATTCCTCTGAGTTAACATCTTGAATAGTTATTAAATAATGCCTCGAACATTGCCTGACACATGGCAAATTCTCAGCAAATAGTTGTTAGATGAACATAGCAGTTGCCAGGGTGTGGCGGGGGAGGCCATAAACTCTACCCAGCAGGGGTGGAGGTACAATGTGATCAAAGAGGCAGATTTGCGCCCCCGTGACACTTGATACAAGTCAGCCTAGGAAAGGATCTAGACTACAATTTATTAATATGCAGTCAAAGTATAAAGATGGTAGACTGTGATTGCTTCTTGCTAGGAAAATCTAGAGTGACATCTTGGAGGAGGTAGAATTTGAGCTGAGTGTTGTGGTAAAAATAATTGGAGCGAGACTCTCTGGGCATAGGTCAGTGAAGGCCCAGAGAAGAGAGTGGCAGAGGAAAGTCAGAGTAACTAGACAGGTGTGGCTCTTACCTCGAGAAATGGGTAGGGTCAAGTTACAGATAGCTTTGCCTGCCAGCCCTGGGATATCTGAACTTCCCTCTTCATCTCTCTGTGGACTCCTGCACACAAAGGCTGGCCACCCTCTGTGGTACGATGGCAGCTGGCAATCCGGGTGTTTCTTGTCTTCCTGGGGACATTGGCACCCTGCCACCCCATATCTGCAAGGCGGGAGCATTGCACATATGGGCTCCTTCCCTCTTCTGAAAACCCTCGCCTGCCAGGAGTGGAATAACGTGGCCATGACAGCCAGTAGGGGGCTGGGGCCAGATGCAAGAGCAGCCCCCTCACCCCTCTGCACAGGGGGGCCGGAGGACACCGAGGAGACGGCAGGCCAGAGTAAGTTCCTCATTAGAGGATGCACTCCTAGTGGAATGTGGATAAGAGAGCCCCCTGGGCTTCCCCGGTGGCTCAGTGGTAAAGAATCCACCTGCCAGTGCAGGAGATGTGGGTTCCATCCCTGGTCTGGGAAGATCCCACATGCCACAGAGCATCTGAGCCCCTGCGCCACAACTACTGAGCCTGTGCTCCAGGGCCCTGCTCCACGACAAGAGAAGCCATCCCAATAAGAAGCCTGAGCACTGCAATGAAGAGTGGCCCCCACTTTCCACAACTAGAGAAAAGCCCGCACAGCAAGGAAGACCCAGGACAGTCAAAAATGAATGAATGAATTAACTTTAAAAGAGCAAGAGAGGCTCTGTACACATTAATCACTCATTTCAGAAGAAACTGAAAGCTGGGGTTGATCAGCAAAGCCAAGGCAAGCCTGAGAAGTCTGGAGCCATTGGCAGCCACCCTCCTGCTGCTGTGTATTTTCCTGTTCCAGGAACTCCCTTCCTGGATCCCTTCTCCCTCCTTTCATGTTTTAGAGTCATCTTTGGTAGTTAGAGGTCCAGGATCATGTTGGAGAAGGAAGAAAGAAGTATGCAGAAACTATGTAAGGGCGGTGGGTGCAATAAAATATCGATACATCAATTTTTAACATGTTTTCCATTTATAAATATAATTTATTATATGGAAATTTTGATTCTATAAAAATGAGAGAAGAAAAAACTATCTGTAATCTTATGCCCAACACTGTAATACCACTGTTATTAAAATTCTAATGTATTTTCTTCCAGTGTTTCCACCATGATTATACATTTATAAAATAAACTTTTATGAGATTGCCAATATAATATACATTTACTCCACTTTTTGCCACTTTTTTCACATGTTGGAAATGAATGAACAGGTTTAACCCTGAATGAACTTTTCAGTAACCTAACCAGGTCTTAGGCCTCTGGCAGTGCTTCAATTTATGCAATGAGATGTGAACTTTATCAACCAACCTCACAGGCATAATTTGAGAAATTACCAACCGGAACCAGAAAACTAGAAAAAAATACTTGAAGAAGCTGTGGTAGGCAGAATAACGGCCCCCCAAAGATGTCCACATCCTAATCCCTGGAATTTGTGAATAAAGTAGGTTAGATGGCAAAGAGAAGTTAAGGTCACTAACCCGATGAGCTTGAAACAGTGAGGTTATCCTGGATTATCTGGACAGATCCAGTATATTCACAGGGATCCTTAAACATGGAGGAAGAAATCAAAAGGGAGAACCAGAGGGATGGCAGCATGAGAAGGACTCAGCAATTGTTGCTGGCTTGGAAGATGCAGGAAAGGGTCACAGGCCAACGAATGCAGGCGGCCTCTAGAAACCGGGAAAAGCAAAGGAACCGCTTCCTCTCTAGAGCCTCTGGAAAGCCCTGTAACACTTGATTTTATCCCAGTGGGACCCGTTTCAAACTTCTAATCTCCAGAACTGTAAAATAACAAATTTGTATTTCTTAAAGCCACTATAAGGGGAATTCCTTGGTGTCCAGTGGTTAGGACCCAGTGCTTTCACTCCACTACTTTAGGTTCAACCCCTGGTCAGGAAACTAAGTCAAGTGGCATGGCCAAAAAATAATAATAATTTAAAAATAAAGCCACTGAATGTGTGGTAATCTGTTACAGCAGCAACAGGAAATGAACACAGAGGCCAAGATCAGCGTTCAAACTTGAAGCAAAAATGTACCAAGATGTGCCAAATTCCAGGATAAGGAATTTCCTAAATCTCTGCCTCATTGAGCAAGCAGCCCAGTAAAGCTCCAGAACCAAGCAGGAGCTTCAGAAATGCACACTGCTGAGAAACAAGGAGCTCTTGTCCACTTCAGACAGTGCATCGTGCAATCTGCTCAGGGCCACAGCATGTCAGAGGAGCCTTGGTCTTATCACATTTAGAGGAGAATCATTGAAAGCAAAGGTTTATGGGAGGAAATTAAGTTCCAGTTCATCCAGAAAAGGCCTTATTATGATGGCTCCATATTACAGGGCTTAACACAGTGCCTGGTACATAGAAGGTGCTCAACAAATTCTTGCTACATGACAAATGAAAAAAATGGAGTGAGTGAAAGAACTTAAGTCATTTTGTGTTCACTGACCTCCCTGCAACTCACCCTCTCATGTTCTTTGGAAAAAGCCTCAAATGGGGCTGAATTTTTCAGGCTCTGTTTGCACCTGAAGTAAACTCTTTTTTTGCCATATAAACTGTCTAGACATCAAGGACCACTTGATGTTCTGTGCTTGGATTCCAAGCATTCATTTAATTAACAAATTCCAAGAAAATAGAGTCAATTGAATAATAAGCCATGCTTTCTTTTACCTTTTATTGAATTTATTTATTAGTTATCAATCTGCTTTTTTTGTTGCTTTTTCTCCAGTGCCTGGCATTAGAATTGCTTGATAAGTGAATGAATGAATGAATGAATGAAAGCCTTAGATGCCTGTTTACCTCTTCCCAGCAGAGGAATCCCTTCATTTTATGGCCTTTGGCATTCTAGCCCTCTCTTAAGCTAAAGAGAAGTCCCTGGTGGTCTTGAATCCTCAGCGGTGGCTGTGGGTGTCCATTCTGTGGCATTTCCATCTCCTGAATTAATCAGAATGCAAGCAAATCACAGCTTTGTGTAGCAGGGCAAGCACCCAAACCTTAAAGCCTTTCTCTCACTCATCAATCAGGTTTTAAATTGCCATATTTTTCTTGTTTCCTTTCTCTTTTTTTGTTAAACTATAAACCTTCACTGGTAAATTTGCCAGGATATGGCAAAGAAACTCAGGCCAGTATCTTACTAACCACACCTAAGAATGGTGATTACCTGGTGCGTTTGGAGACACTGACTAGAAAGTGGCATGAGGGAATTTTCTGGGCTGATGAAAGTGTTCTATATTTTATTTTGTGTGGTGGCTACAAAGGTGTATAATTGAATTGTCAGGTTGTATTTAATAATGCATATTATTAAATATAAATTATGCCTCAGTTTTTAAAAGAGAAGGATGCTGAGATCACAATCAGTTCATCAGTCAAGAGTGCTGTGATTGATTGGTGATGTCTGCCAGGCACCAGGGGGATGAAAAGAGATATCAACACAAGTACCACATGTTTGCTATTCTTGTGCTTGAGGGAGTTTCTGCCTCATGTTAGTGGTTATGATATTAACTCATCTACCTTAGAAGATTATAATGAAGTAAAAGTTATTTGTATTTATATAAAGCCCTACCTAGCCAAATTTAAGA
Source organism: Oreotragus oreotragus (assembly GCA_006410675.1). Taxonomy (NCBI): domain Eukaryota; kingdom Metazoa; phylum Chordata; class Mammalia; order Artiodactyla; family Bovidae; genus Oreotragus; species Oreotragus oreotragus. The sequence continues at coordinate 2,843 of SJYX01004582.1, read as the reverse complement.
TGTTATTATTCCCATTTATCTGCCATGACTTACAGTGGCCTTGGCAGGTAGGTGCCCAGAAACTTCTCCCTGGCTGAAATGAAATGCTGCAGAGCCAGACATTTTCAAAATGCAGTGCTCCCCTTGAACACGGACAGAGCTTGCCTGTCCCATTACTCATATGGCAGACATAGAATGCTAACACTGACTTGTCACGCTGTCTTTCCCACCACTGTACAGAGCTACTTTTAAGGTACTGATTTCCACACACTAAACTAAACTGTTTTCCTTTGAGGCTCTTTATCCTTTTCTGATGCTCTGTCTCAAGACGGGGTCTGGTAGTTCTCATTTCTCCTTCTCCTTCCAACTGCAAATCCTCAGGGGACTTTCAGAGCTTTGCTCCTTGGGCTCTTGGTTTACGCCTGTTGGCTGTGGCATCCGTTTCTGGTGTCTTGCAGCATCTATCAGGAGTCCCCGGATTACTGATGAGGATGGTTATGCTAGCCAGCCTGTATCACTGGGGGGCTCCGGGCTCAGCAGCCCTGCTGTTTCCTGACTGGTGTCCCCACAGAGAGAGCAGGACAGAGCCTGGCAGCCGTACCTTCACTTCCGAAGCCAACCAGAGAGCCAGGGCCTGCGGCGGATCCAACCTGGGTACTCAGCCAAGAGATACCTCCGCGGCCTCTTGCGGACGTGGCCCCCTGGCACCATATACAAGCTCCAGTGTGCAGGTCAGTGGGGACGTGGGAGGAAGTGTGCCCTGAGCTGCCCCGCCCCGCATTCTGGTGCAAGCGTGTGTTTTCCATGAGTGTCTGAAACATCCGAATTTTACGCCCAATTCTGTGTTAAAAGTGCTCGATCTTGTTAGCTTGCAAGCAACCATCCCACCTTTCGCCTCTCCTACATTTGCGGAGGGACGGCAGCCTGAAGTCTTGCCTTCCCTCTGGCACCCCTCAGCAGCCTCAGGCCCCTCATCCGGAGCAAAACGCGCTTCCCAGGCCTGCTCACTCAGAGACTCCATGTCCTCCAGTTCACGAGAAGGAAAAAGAGCCCCAGCGGGTAAAGTAATATGTCCAAGGTCGTTCAGCCAAAAGCAGTGCTGAGACCGGGAGCCAGGTCCTGCCCACACCTCCGACACCACAATCTTCCCAACACCACTGCTTCCCCTTTGGAGGGGACCTCAGGTCCCCTAGGACGGAGAAATGTGAGACTTTCGCCTCGAAGATGGTGGCTCTCCAGCACTACCCACCAGACAGACAACCCGCCGCTCCAAATGCACTCTGTGAAGGCCTGAAAATAGAAGCAGGCAGTGGCTGGGAATTAGAATGGCCAGTTTAGCACCTACACGTGTGCACATACACACACACACAGGCACTAACCAAAAAAAGAAGAAAAGTTAAGCTTACAATATTTGTACATATTCCTACTTTTAAAAAATGATATTCGTTGTTTATCTGAAATTCAGCTTAAACTGTACATCCCATATTGTATTTGGCAAACCTATTGGGGAAGACAAGGGTGAGCAGTAAGATCTGCCAAAGCCTGCCTGGCTAGTTGCCATCTCTTCAGCACCAACAAACAGACGGGACCAGGGGAAGACTGACTCTCTCTTGCTTTATAGGTTTACTTTGGGAGGGAAGAGAAAACAACTCTCTCACCAGTTAAGTGATAACCTGAAGGAAAATGAGAGTTGTGGGCTTGACCAGAAATTGGTTTACCCTTCATGGCTGGCCCACGGTTCCAGGCAGTTCCATTTATCTAACGCTTGTGTGAAAGAGCCTCTTAACCAGCAATATGTTTATTGTTAGGTGCTGCAGAGGGCAAGACAGGCCACTGCCCCACAGCCCAGGCCCAAAATCTTCAAGGAGGAAAGCCCTTCTTAATATCAAAAGATGTCTCAGACCCTTCTGTGAAAGTCATGTGGCTACAAGGTGTGGTTTAAGGAAAGGTCCGTGTGTCCATGCATTCTTGGGCCTCTTGCCATAGTTCCTACCTAGCAGAGAGGTGGGACCATTGGTAAGCTCTCAATAAATACTTGTAGAGTGGATTGAGAATCACAGGGGTTACAGAAGCAAGCCAGGTACATCCAGGAGAAACCTTGAGACTTCATCTAAGGCAGCAGGAGCCTTTTACCCAACCCCAAAGAAACAGCCATGTTCCTTCCACCAGAGGAACCCAATTCCTGGGAATGGTGGGGTGGAAGAAGCATATATATGGTACAGAACCAGAGGCACCCAAGACATTGGCTAGAGAACCCTTTATGGGGTCTATCTGATTTTTACATCTCTTCCATCTTCTAATTGTCTTTCTTAATGGGCAATGTCCAAAACCAAGACTAATGCAAGTGGGGAAACCTGTAGTTACCATCAAGACCTCTAGACTGACAACCATTGTTTCTACCAATAACTCCTGACCTACTCTTCAGGATACATCAAGGATTCTGTGCTGCTTCAGGACAGTCAACTTAATGTACCAAAGAATCTCAGGCCACAACAGGACCTTTCAGGTGTACCCCCCAAATACCATCTCCTGCCTGTCTTCCCTCCATTTTGGATTCAACAAGGAAAATCTTTCGGACAAGGTACATGTTGATTTTATCAAACCAGATCTCAAATATTGGGATTTTTAATAGCATAAAATGAAGATTTTGAAAATAAGGTCTAGAGAGTCTTGGTTTCCTTGTCCTCACCTATAAACTGAGGGAGTTAGTCTAGACCAGCACCATCCAATAATACTTTCTGCAATGATGGAATGTTTTGCATATATATATACATATGTGTGTTCAGTTCAGTTCAGTTCAGTCGCTCAGTCATGTCCAACTCTTTGCGACCCCATGAATCACAGCACGCCAGGCCTCCCTGTCC
>SJYX01004581.1:90079-128512 GCA_006410675.1 Oreotragus oreotragus | reverse complement strand
AGGAAGTGGGGGGAGGAGGGAGGACGACGGAGGGGAGGAGGGGGTGGGAGGAGGAGACGGTGCGGGGCCGCAGGCGCTTGCGGGGGGAGTGGAGGGGGAGAGAGGGAGGGGTGAGGGAGGGGCGCGGGGGAGGAAGGAGGAAGTGGGGGTCAGAGGAGGGGGAGGGCGTGGACCCCTCCCCGGCGAAGCCGGAGGACCGGTGCCTGCGGACCGCGAACACTGCTCTGGGACAGCGGCCCCACTTTGGAAGAGCAGGGTAGCACGGCGGGGCTTTCCTGGAACAAGCGAAAACAAAACAAACAGGCGAAAAACAACCACCACCACACCAAGCGCAGGCCGCCCCGCCCCACCCCGCCCGGGCCTCGGCGGCAACAGCACCGGCGCCGGCGCCGGGCCCTCCGGGGAGCGGGGACCGTGGCCCTCGGGACGCGGCGGGCGCTCCCCGGGGCCCGCGGCCGCACAGTCCGGGAACTGGGCTCCGTCAGACTTCCGGGAGGCAGGAGGCTGCTCTTCTCCAAAATCCACCAGACTCCTCGGATGCGCTTTTCTCAACAGTGGAAAACTACCAAAAAAAAAAAAAAGTCATGAAAATAAGTGAGAATAGAACCCGCCGGCTTCACTTCCATGGAGGCGTTCTGTTGAGTCTTGAAATTCGGAGTCTTTGCGGGTGAGCCTTGTGAGCGCCTTTCTAATCCATCCACACTGATGCGTGTGCGTCTCTGCTGTGTTTAACACTGGGTGACGGTGACGTGGTGACATCGTGTGAAGTTGATTTGGTGACGGTTTCTGCTTTGGGCCGGTTACCTTGCTTCACTTGACAACACGACGTAAACGCATACACGTTGCAAAAAGAAATGCACCGAAGGAGCAGTAGCGTTTTAACTCAGCCTTAAACTAGATGAAGCGTTCTAAGGCGCTGCCAGCACTGAAAGAGGGAAGGGTTAAAAAAGACAATTATGGCATTGGCTCCTTCAGAGTCATTCTCCATAAGTTAACATTGTAAATCATTAAATAAAAGGGATGAAAACACTATTCGTTGTTATAAATTTGCAGTTTTAGAAAGTGTGTCATTACATCATATGTGGTGAATCACATTAACAGGTCTGTATGTGAGAAAGAATTTGTGCTCTGAAATAGACGAGCTTTAATGCTTAAGTGCCAAGAAGTGCTTCTTAGGAAATTTCCAAATGCAATCAATTAATACAAAACAGATGCAGTAAGGGGTGCTTACTAAAACTGGAGGCTCTTCTCCCAAAGAATGCACCCTATTTTCCTTTCAAATGAGCCTGGAAGTCATTCATTCTCAGGTGGCCAATGACGTTTGATGATCACTCCAAAATCAGAATGGGGCATCTTTTCCATGGTAGGTTAATAGAAAGGCCCAATTCAGTTTACAAAAATGTCTTTGGTCCAGGTCTCATTCACCTGCATAAAATCAAAGATGCGGTGATGTGTGTTTTATCACATTGAACAGCAGCACTGATAGGATGGATGTTCATGGGAACAGGATGCCCAGACAGAGGTCTCACTGAACCCCATCCTAGCTAATGAGTGCAGAAAAGTCCCCGGGAGGTAGGTTGTAGGCTGGTGCTCCATCCTCCACTCCTGTTTTCCAGGCCTGTTTGTTTGCCCTTTGAAGTGTGTTTTAAACTTTTGAATTCATTATCTGTATTAAAAATCAGGATATTTCCCAGGGAAAGCTGGACTTTTGGCTTCTGTTTGAAATCTGAGAAGACCTGGAGCAGAGTGGCAGTGTCAGAAGCAACCATTCGCGTGCCCATGAGCACGCGCGCGCACACACACACACACACACACACACACACACACACACACCACTGTTGTCCTCTTAAGATACTTGTTTGCCCTGTACCCTGAGCTTTCTGATTCCGGACAAACTACTTCATCTATTGTTCAGCCGTTTTTTAAGGATCATTAAAGTCATAGGTGGTTTTGACACTCTCTGTCTAGATCTAATGCATGTATAAAACCTCAAATCTTGACTTTCAGACATTCATCTTGACAGATTCAGCAAATTAGAAACTGAACAAAGACAGACACAACGGAATGTCCTGACTCCTCCATGGGGCATTACCCAAAATGCAGCAAGACACAGGGGAGCATGTGGTCTCAGGAATTAAACTATGTACCTGCTAGGCAATGTTAGGCAAGTTATTTACTATCCTTACTTCCCTGGGGGCTCAGATGGTAAAGAATCTGTCTGCAGTGCAGGAGACCCAGGTTCAATCCTATTGTCAGGAAGATCCTCTGGAGAAGGGCATGGCTACCTACTCTAGTATTCTTGCCTGGAGAGTCTCATCCATGGAGAGGGGGCTTGGGGGCGACAGTCCATGGGGTCTCAAAGAGTCGGACACAACTGAGCAACTAACACACCAGCACAATTCTGTAAAGCAATTATCCTTCAATTAAAAATAAGTAAATTTAAAATAAATACATACTAAAACTATCCCCTTGAATTATTGAATATTGAGTTATTATATATGAAAGAATTTTGAACAGCCCCTGGTCCATAGGAACCACCCCAAATATTAATTTCTCCTGCCCTTGGGATTTCAGTTGCTAATGCAGGTTCTTGAGAGAGAATTATTACTAGATTCTACTATAGTAGAATTCAGCCTTTGGTACCTGCAGGAGATTTATCCGGAAACTCACTTATAACGCTAGTTTCAGGGTCCTGCTCCTAAGATTTTGATATAGGAAGTCTCAAATAGGGCCCTGGGGTTTCACATATTAACATTTAAGTCTGGGGCACAAGTTCTCAGCCCTCAGTCTGACAGTCCCTGTCCTGGACTTCCCCTTGGCTTTCGAGGGAGAGAGGTGGGAATGGAGGCCTGGGCCTAGTCCCAGGCTGTCCCGGCCAGCCTGCTAGTCCTGCAGCTAGACTGGACCCCTCCCTGGATCCCTCTTGCCAGCTCCTGGACTCCCAGGCATTTACTGAGAAGCTGCTGGAAGCACCTTGAGCTGGCACCAAGCACGCAAGACAAATGAAGCAGTTCCTGTCCACAGGAAGCCCAGGGCACTAAATTCCAAGGTCAGGCCTGGCATTTGGGTCCCAGTTTCTGCCTCTCACTGGTGGCTCAGCCAGTGAAAAAGCATTCTGCAATGCAGGAGACGTGGGTTTGATCCCTGGGTCAGGAAGATCCCCTGAAGAAGGGAATGGCAACCCACTCCAGTATTCTTGCCNATTCCAAGGTCAGGCCTGGCATTTGGGTCCCAGTTTCTGCCTCTCACTGGTGGCTCAGCCAGTGAAAAAGCATTCTGCAATGCAGGAGACGTGGGTTTGATCCCTGGGTCAGGAAGATCCCCTGAAGAAGGGAATGGCAACCCACTCCAGTATTCTTGCCTGGTGAATCCCATGGACAGAGGAGCCTGGCGGGCTGCAGTCCATGGGGTCAAAATGAGTCAGACAGGACTGAGGGACTTAACACTCCCACTTCTCCTACAGCCCAGCACGTAATACACACCGTTCCAAGTGACGGTGTTCCCAAAGGTGTTCCCCAGTACCATCAGCACCACCCCTCCCCCCAGCACTGCACTCCACACCACGATAGAGCGACTTCTGCCTTACCCCAGGACACTTAGCACAGCACTGCTTAGGTGCTCTTTATATATTCATAGAATCTAACTCATCAAATATTTATGAGCCAGGAACTCTTCCAGAAACTGGGGATAATAGCCATGAGCCAAATGTAAAACCCCTGCCCACGTGGAACTTCCCTTCAAGTTGGGGAAGAAAGGCCATATAAACAAGATTTTGCATGCTGGTGTTGGGGGTTGTGGTCTGTACCCTGACATTGGCTGTAATCTTGTTTGCTCTCACTAATACCTCTGTTCCCTGCCAAGTGGCCTTCTTTCCCAACCCCAGTCTACACAACCCTTACTCGGCGGCAATTCTGTCTGAGGCCAAAGAGCAAACTGGTTATTTTATTGTGTCTTGAATCAAAGTATCTGCATATCTCCTCTAGGCATGAACCAAGTTCAGCCATTTGTTTCCAAATGCCAGAAGCTTCCGCAAAAAGTGAAACTTGTATATTCTCTTACAAAGTCTTAGGAAGAAGGCTTGATAGAAGCCTGGTGACTCTGCTGTTCCATCGCTTTTCTTTTTAACCTTCTGAGCTATTAGTGAAAGTGTTAGTCGCTCAGTTGAGTCTGACTCTTTGCAACCCCATGGACCCACCAGGCTCCTCTGTCTATGGAATTCTCAAGGCCAGAATACTGGAGTCGGTAGCCATTCCCTTCTCTAGGGCATCTTCCTGACTCAGGGATTGAATCCGGGTCTCCTGCATTGTAGGTGGTTCTTCACCATCTAAACCACCAGGGAAGCCCTTATTGGCTATTATGCCAAATATAAAAGTAACTCTGACTACTTTGCATTCATATTCTGTAGCTTCATTTGGGAAATGGCAACCCACTCCAGTATTCTTGCCTGGAGAATCCCAGGGATGGGGGAGCCTGGTGGGCTGCCGTCTATGGGGTCACACAGAGTCGGACATGACTGAAGTGACTTAGCAGCAGCAGCAGCAGCTTCATTTGAGTAGACTTTTAATAATGTGTCAGTAAAAGGTAATCTTACCTTTAGACATGTGATTTTGCAGAGAACATTTTGCAGCATTCTTACTGGGCTCTTTGTATTTTTCTGGGTCTGACACTTATTATAGAGAAATACAAGTCCAATTTTGTCATAAAAATGAGAGAGGATTTCAGTATTCTGTCAAGTGAGTTACATCTAAAAATTCAGGTAAAGAAGTATAATTTTCATTTCTTCTCTAAAGAGGCAACTTTTTGTGAAAATGCCCCCAAATGTATTATTTCTATCTCTCCGAATGTGTATATTTTTATTTATTTTATTCTGCCCCCCCCAACCCCCGCACTATGTGGCATGCTGGATTTTAGTTCCCCAAACGGGGATTGAACCCACGCTCCCTACAGTGGAAGAACAGAGCCTTAACCACTGGACTGCCAGGGAAGTCCCTGTATATTTTAATATCTGACCTCTATCTGGGATCATCTTTGGCTCTCAGTTGCATACATTTTATCATTTCCCGAGTCTGTAAGACTTCCTGTTGAAAAATATGAACTGGGTCAGTGGAAATACTTTGGGAAGCCAACTCAGACACCTAGGATTTCCTTTATGCTATGAAATGCAAGATAAACAATTTGATTTGGACATAATATCATTCTTTGGTCTGGCAACTGGTGAATAAGCAGGTAGAATTAAAATGTGTTGGCCCATGGATGATCATCTAGCGAGTGGCCAGTTGCTGCACAATTTCAGACTGCTCAATCAGAACTGAATTTGAGAGTCTATTATATATGTGCACTATTGAAAGTGGCCATTAATAGATTCATCTACCATCAGAGCCACTGGAGTGTTAAGACCATAAGATGTGGCTACTCTGATATCAGAACTCAGGCCATCAGAATTATTACATCAGGATAGTAACATACGGTCCAAACCAGAACCCAAAGTTTACTAAGAGAACCTGAAAGGAAAGAAATTACCTGCTCTATTCCTTTCTAATCCCCTTTTCTCCCACCTGTCTCTGATATCAGAACTCAGGCCATCAGAATTATTACATCAGGATAGTAACATACGGTCCAAACCAGAACCCAAAGTTTACTAAGAGAACCTGAAAGGAAAGAAATTACCTGCTCTATTCCTTTCTAATCCCCTTTTCTCCCACCTGGGAGTGTGGGTGGAGAGGCCAGGTGGAATAAGAGTGAAATTTTTGAACACGTATCTATTTATTCATCACGCCAGGTCTTTGTTGCAGCATGCAGGATCTTCTTTAAGACATGCTGGATCTCCCGCTGTGGCATGTGATCTCTTAGTTGGGTATCTTTAGGCTAAAGGTTGAGACAGTAGAAGGTAAGGTATAAGGGGTTCAGATGACACTTGTAAAGGGAACAAAACAGATGCAAATTTCACAGGCAAAATAAGGTAGCTTTTCCAGTTCTAGACTGTGCTGAGCTGCTCTGGAGTAAGGCATTGTTTCCCAAGTCTGGGCTCCCCACCACCTTTTCAGGAAGGTCGTTAACAAGCACACTGGGACTCCTGCACTCACTGTTAGTGACCGGTGATAGGATTTCTCCTGTAGTACAGATGTGCATAGATTTCTTCACTCTCCCACTCTTATGATGTTATTTTAGAAACTGAGCTGTTCAAGGTTGTGTTTGAACACTTTTTGAACAAGAACTTTAATTAAGCGATCAAAAAGCTTAAGCTCACAGTTTTTAATAACTGAAACCAGTGTCTATAATTTTTCATATCTAAAATCTATAGACACTATTATCAGCCTTGCTAGCTTCTTTTACTTTCAGCTTGTAGAGAAAGTTTTCCTTCTTCTTCAGTTGTCTTTTTCACATCTGGTAGGACCATCAATTGGAGGAAACCCACGCACCACAGAGGGCAAATGAACTCACCAAGTTGCCAAGAATTCTAGGGATTTTCTCTCTTCCCTAGTCCCTGTCACAGCCAATGCCCTTTTTTTTTTGGCTGCACTGGGTCTTAGTTTTGACATGTGGGATCTAGTTCCCTGACCAGGAGTTGAACCTGGGCCCCCTGCACTGGGAGCTCTGAGTCTCAGCCACAGGACCACTAGGGAAGCCCTGCCAACGCCTCCTTGAAAGATGTGTCTTCATTTCATTGCCATACTAGGTAGCTAAGAGTTTTCTGGTCAATTTGGTAAACTTTGGACTATCTTAGAATTTAATTGGCTCAATAAAATGGCCAAAGGATCCATATTTGTACATATGGATGATCAGTGATACAGGCTGATTGTAACAGGTGGGCCAATCCTCCTGTTAGTCTGGGGATGTGTTTGTGTGAGCTACTTTGTTTTTGTTCTGTATGGTGAGGGCTACCGGTGTGGGTAAATTTCCAAACTGCCCGAGAAAATGGGAGAACAGAATCAGAAAACACACAGCTCTAGCTGAAAAGGGAGCTTAAAGGAGATTGGACTGTTAAAGGAACTACAGTTGTTTCACATGCAAAGCATAAAGCAGGGGCAAGAACTAAGGTGGTTCCAACCAACTTCTATGATTATTTTATTGAATTGGAGTGACTATGACTAAGGGGGAACTTTTGTTTAGAACCGATCATTCCCATGCAGTGATTACTAGCATTAGCTGGTATAAGGGTGCATCCCAAGCTGCCAGTGTGTGAAACAAACTTGTTCAATCACCCACTGTACTCCCTTCCTTCTGTACCATTTTGTCTCCAGTACGAGCATCTAAGACAGAAAAAGTGAATACTTGGAAAGTCAGCTTTCACCCAAACAGAAGGAAAAATTTTTAAATGTCAAGTGGGCTTAGATGTGGGTCTTGCCACTTGGGGGCATTTTTTTCACAGTTAGGATGGAGGTGGGGGTGGTCAGAGGGGCTCAAATCTACTTCCTGAATTTCACCTCAGAAGCTAGAGCTATCTTTCAAATAGACTTTTCTGCTTCCTAGTAACTAGACTGTAGATTTATCATGAGAAAAATTTTCTACACGCTTTCTCGAATATATATATATAATTATTTATTTATTTATTTTTGGCTGTGCTGGGTCTTTGTTGCTGTGCAGGTTTTTCTCTCATTGTCATCTTCCTGCACCAGGGATCAAACCTGTGTCCCCCTGAATTGGCAGGCAAATTCCTAACCACTGGACCACCAGGGAAGTCCTCTGAGTATATTTTTATTTTCACTTTGTTGGCTTGGGAACAGTGAGTAAACACTAAATGATTTCCCTTCATCTAGATTATGGACCACTTGGTAACAGAGCTTAAGAGACCTCCAAAATGAATAAACACCTACTGCTATTTAAATAGTCAACCTTCAAACTGACTCAGAAACCACCCAGGCAAGTATTCTGAGTCCCTGTGTGATTCTAGATGTGGCACTGACCTTTCTTCAGGCCAAAGGGAAGTTAATGTTTCTCTCTCCCATTAGCTCGTGGCGGTGCCTTGAGAGTAGAAAAAAATAGATATGACAAAGTCCAGTGCAGAATTTTTAAAAGCCACAGGAAAAACCAGGTAAGAAGCACTCATCTTTTGTGAAATATAGCTGCCATGTGAAAGACCCAGGGCATGCTGTCTTCTTGGCTCAGGGACACACAGATCTGACTTCCTAGAATTCAAAACCAAAGGTAGGAACGACACGGGAAGGTTTTAAGAAAGAACACAGGGTGTCCTTTTTAGACCCATGAGGCAAATCCTGTTCTTTTCTGATGTCTCTGGAAAGAAACTGTGGTCTACACAGAGATGTCTTATTGCTGATGCTGCCAGAAAGAAAACTCCGTGTTCACATGGCAAAACGTGTTTTCAGATGCAATTTCACCTCTGAAAGTGCGCACTCCTAAAGGAGGCTTTGGCTACAAGTCATTACTGGCTTTGGGAGGGGACCCTGGCTTCATCTTTTGTCCTTTTCACCTGTTGCTCCTTCTCTAAACACGCATACGCATGCCAGGTGAGGTCTCTTGCTAGAGGGACATGTGCGTGCGTACTCTGGGCTGGAGTGGCTGTCCCCGAGCATGAGTCCTTTGATGACACACAGTTGTCTGATGAGCCAGTTGGAAGCACCTTCCACCACTTCACAGGCATGCTTAATCTGAAGTCGGCCTGGCTAGAACTCTAGCCACAGAGAGACCAAGCTTTCATCAAGGAGGAATTGTCTAAAAGGTCAGCAGGCAAAACTTAAGTGTTCATTTCTTCTTGATGCGAACACCATGCTAAACACAAGACCCCACAGGAGTAAGAAAATGAGAAATGGGCTTTGCCATGGATGCAAAGAGGTGATTAAGGTTCTGCAAGCGGCTGGCCAGCTGGTGTTCATGGAAAACAGAAGGAGGTGGAAGGGGGGACTTCCCTCGTGGTCCAGTGGCTAAAACTCTGGCTTCCAGTGCAAGGGACCCATGTTCAATCCCTGGTCAGGGAACTAGATCCCACATGCCACAACTAACAGTTCATATGCTGCAGCTAAGACAAATAATAAATAAAATAAAAGATATTTTTTAAAAAATAAAAAAGGAGGTGGTGGGGCGTAGGAGTGCATTCCCAAGTCACCCTTTAGAGTCTAAGTCTGCCCCTCAGATGTGGGAATGTGCTTTGCAGTAGCTACCAGAGGTGGACAGAAAAGTTTAAAGGTTTGTTTGGGGTTGTGCTTGGCTGGTTTGATCTTGCCAAAGTAGCCATGTAGTTTGAGAAACATAACTTAGAAAGCACCAATGCCTGCCTCCAGATTAAGGTACTCTTAGATTCCCATGGAAGTTTTGGAGAAGCAGACATTTAATTTGCTTACTATGCTTTCATTAGTTTATCCAACCAACTTCACAGAGCACCTATGATGTCCCAAGGCACTTGGCTTACTGCTGGAGACACAGCCTCATGGAGACCCTAATCCTGGCCTAGGCAGCCTCTGGCCCATTCTCCGTGCAGGTTCTGCACTTGCGGTTCCAGGTGAATTTACCCATTGTGAACATCAGAATCAGAGACCACTGATTTCTTGAACTCATCAACAACCTATTCTCACCCACAATGCCGCCTAGATATAAGAGATTCCAGTGACCTATTTTCAAAGACTTCATTTAGAAATACACTTAGAAAGATAAATAAATAAAAATACACTTGGAGGATTTTCCTGGTGGTCCGGTGGTTAGGAATCCACCTGCCGATGCAGGGGACACGGGTTCGATCCCTGGACTGGAAAGAGCCCACCTGCCTGGCGACAGCTGAGCTGGTGTGCCATACTACTGAAGCCCGCAGGCCTAGAGCCTGGGCTCTACAACAAGGGAAGGCACCACAGTGAGAAGCCCTCGCACCACAACTGGCGAGCAGCCCCTGCTCTCGGCAATGAGAGAAAGCCCGTGCACCCAGAAAACTAATAATAAATAAATAAATAAAAATTTAAATACATTCGGAAAACAAACAGTAAAGCAGCAGACTTTCTAATTCTACACTGAGGTGTGTTCCTGGGCACCTGTCTCTTTTAGGGCGCCTGCTACAGCAGAACAGAAAAGGGGAGGCAGAGGGGAGCCCTGCGGGGTCCTCAGTTCATCATCTCAGAATCGCCAGCCTGCTTCTCCACCTACGAGAGGCTTAGGAGGCCACCATGCACGAAAGGCCACAGAGGCAAACCCAGCTGTCACGGCTTCGTGTCCTCACTCGTAAATCGAGAGCTTCGTGCTGGATGATGCCTGACAGCCCTTCTCGCTGGAACCTTCTAGCATCTGTGAAAAGGGGGGCAGCAGGCAGGGTGTTTTGCAATTTTAATTCGTTGATTGGGTAGTCCATCAATGATTGAAGTTGCTTCAATGCTGAGATTAGAATAATTGTGGTGAGGCTTCGAGGTTAATGATTAACTAAAATAAATGAGCCATTCACACCTCTGCCAGCCATCCCTTTTCAACTCTCAACAGGAGAACAAACAGCAAACAGTGATGAATTAATTCACAAGCAAAGATTATTTCTGGCAATTAGAAGAGTCAGACACTTCTATTTACATATACCCCTTACATACATAAATAAGTGTATACATTTATAACTGTGTATCTCCATGGTCCCATTTGTCATTAAATGTGAATTTTCCCAAAAATTTATAAATAATAAAATTATAATAGTATGTGTTATATTTACTGAGCACATATTATGTGCCACACGCTGTTAAGAACTTATTTACATTGTCAAAAACTTCTTAAATAGTATCTATCTATGTATTTATTTTTGGCGGTGCTGGGTCTTCGCTGCTACCCACGTTTTCTCTGGTTGCAGCGAGCAGGGGCTACTCTCTAGTTGTGCGTGGGTTTCCTATTGCGGCGGCTTCTCCTGTCGTGGAGCATGGGCCCTAGGGTGCGTGGCCTTTAGCAGTTGCGGCACACGCACTTTAGAGCGCCCGCTCAGCAGCTGTGCCGCACACCAGCTTAGTTGCTCTGTAGCATGTGGGATCTTCCCGGATCAGAGATCACGCCTGTGTCCCTTGCATTGCAAGGCAGATTCTTAACCGCTGGACACTAAGGAAATCCTGTCAATAACTTCTTTTCATTAATGTCTTCTGATTCCCATCTTAACACCCACAGTTGATTTCTCAAAATATGGAAGTTCATAAAGTTTATTGCAAACATCTCACCTGACAGGCATAACTGTTTGCGTGTAGAGCAACAATATTTCATAAAAAGGCCTCCAATTTTTCTGAACTTTTGGGCAAAGCCTTGCTGGACAGGCACGAATTTGATGGTGTTTATGTCTAGTGGTGGTGATTCTGCCTCTAAATAACTCTCTTTGGGAGAGAGAGAGAGAATCTTGGAGTTTATAGAGAGGGGGAAATATTTTCATCACTACTGAGATCGGGAGAAAAAAAAATCTCACTAAGGTTCAAGGAAAATTTCCCCGGCAATAAGGGTTATATTTGATAAGTTACTATGATACTTGAATCACAGCTTCTGGACACAGATTCTAAAATAAATTTTTACAGATCTGAGACAATTCAGGTGTGGGTCTTTCTGGCTGGATCATACACAATCCATACTAGGACTGAAACTTCATGGGATCACTATTTTCCTTTCTGCCTGCCCATGCAGAGCACCGAAGCAGTGATGAAACATTCAGTAGCATAAGGGACGTGTTTCATATTATGATGATTATAATTCTACATGTTTTCCCAAAATGTACAAATATAAAATGTGCTATGTTCTACTCATATGCTTGCATATGGAAAACAGAAATAAAAATTGTTTACTCTGGCTACAACAAATGTCATTCTCTTGCTTGGTGGCTTTTGAGTTCCTTCAGCCAAACCAAACACATAGCTTCTCAAGATACCAGAATCTGCATTTAAACCAGTAATGAGTTTCTCACTCCAAGTATCTCTCTCTTTTAATGACTACATTGTTAAATAAGAAATGGATAATGTCAGCTTTCCCAATAGCAGCAGTAGTAGTTGTTGCTGTTTCATAAGTAATTTAGGAAAGCAACTGAAGCATAAAGAAGCTACATTATTTATTACAGTAGTCTCCTCTCCTGGACATCGTAATAATCTTCAATATTAATGTCTTCCTTACAAGTATATAGTTAGGAAATTGAAATAAAGGGGTTAAATTTATAAATTAAACAATTATGAAATGTTTTCGGGTGAATAGTCGATTTTCTCATCAAACCAAAAGACTGCCTCGTTTCCTGCATGCATTATTGAATATTTATCTAACATGTACTGATGTATTCTTAACTGCTGTAGTGCACTCATGCATGCTAAGTTGCTTCAGTAGTATCCCCACTCTTTTGCAATCCCATGGACTGTAGCCCACCAGGCGCTTCTGTCCATGAGATTCTCCAGGCAAGAATACTGGAGTTGGTGGCTGTGCCCTCCCCCAGGGGACGTTTCTGACCCAGGGGTCAAACTGGAGTCTCTCATGTCTCCTGCACTGGCAGGCAGGTTCTTTACCATTAGCACCACCTGGGAAGCCCAATTGTTGCAATGTCTTCTTCAAATGATTCGCTTTGAGAGTTATACACAGCATGATTCAGTTTTCCTAAATCAAGTGCAAGCTTCAGTTCAGTTCAGTCGCCCAGTTGTGTCCGACTCTTCATGACCCCATGGACTGCAGCATGCCAGGTTTCCCTGTCCATCATCAACTCCCAGAGCTTACTCAAACTCATGTCCATCGAGTCAGTGATGCCATCCAACCATCTCGTCCTTTGTCTCATCCTTCTGACAAAACGTGGTCCCCTAGAGAAGGGAATGGCAAACTACTTCAGTATTCTTGCCTTGAAAACCCGATGAATAGCATGAAAAGGCAAAGATAGGACACTGAAAGATGAACTCTAGGTCGGTAGGGGCCCAATACGCTACGGAGATCAGTGAAGAAATAACTTCAAAAGGAAGGAAGAGACGGAGCCAAAGCAAAACCAACACCCAGCTGTGGATGAGCCTGGTGATGGAAGTCAAGTCCGATGCTGTAAAGAGCAACATTGCATGGGAACCTGGAATGTTCGGTCCATGAGTCAAGGTCAACTGGAAGTGGTCAAACAGGAGATGGCAAGAGTGAATATCAACACTTTAGGAATCAGTGCAGACATACCCATCACGAATTCAGCGACTACTGTAGTGCGGGAAAGCCTGCCAGGACTCAGCAGAGCCCCGCAGTAATGAAAACCAGTGGTAAGAACTCCACCTCGCCTGGAGCTGGTAAATTGGGAAGCTTATAGGTTAACTCAAAATGTATGGGGCTTCCCTGGTGGTCTTGTGGTTAAGACTGTGCTTCCTGTGTGAGGGGCACAGGTTCAATCCCTGGTCAGGGAGTTAATATCCCACATGCTTCTTGGTGCAGCCAAGAAAATTTTTTAAAGTAATACATTTTTTTTTTAAAGATATGTTTACCAAAAAAAAAAAAAAAAACTATGGCTAGAAGAGACGTGTTCGATGTGGATGTTGTCTGGGAGCTAGGCCATTGGGCAGCCAGAATAAGGCAGAAGAGAGACAAGTTCTAATATGTTTCTTTTCAGCCAAACAAAAAAGAATTTAGGCAGAGATCATTAGACAAATGAATCAACAAAAAGAGCATAGGAGATTCGTTGCCTGGTTCAGCTATCACTTCTGTAGGGTGTTCCACATAAAATCTGCACAGGTAACCCTGATTTCTCACCTGCTCACCCAGAGAACATCTTGATTCAAAGAAAGTGAAAGTTGCTCCGTCATGTGCGACTCTTTGCGATCCCACAGACTATACAGTCCTGCGAATTTTCTAGGCCAGAACACTGATCTGGGTAGCCTTTCCCTTCTCCAGGGGGTCTTCCCAACCCAGGAATTGAACCCAGGTCTCCCGCATTGCAGGCAGCTTCCTTACCAGCTGAGCCACAAGGGAAGTCCATCATGATTCAAGGAGTATGAAAATACCTGAAGTTTTTCCGTTTTTTCAGCTATCTTCATAAATGAGCATCACCTCTCAGAATTTCAGAAAATGCTTTCTGAAATTAGTGACACTAATGTCATCCTCCTGATGGCTGGGGAATTTTTTTGGACTCTGTCCCTTACTGTCCATTTCAACCACCACTCTCTGACTCAGCCTCCCAGTTCTACCTTCCCTGACCACCCGCAGGACACTGCCTGCATGGCTGTTTTGATCACTGCCCACACCTTGTTCAGAATATACAGTGGCTTCTGCTTGCTTTAGCAACTGTGCCCTCAGCCTGACCCCTCGCTGTCTCCAAAGGCTGAGCACCTCTTCTATTCCTGAGCTAATCTATTTATTATCTCCCTCTGTGCTTGGCTTATAAATAAATCCTGAGCCCAAGTCTTACCAATTGCTATTTTCCCCACCCGGAAAATTTGCATTTCCTCCCCCCACCACACCTGTGTCCTTAAGCCACACCCATTGTTCCTTTTGCATCTGACTATGCCAGTTTGCACCTTCTCCAGTGGGGGGGCGTATCTGCGATGGGGGCATGAGGTCTTGAGAGGCCCCTCTCCATCCCCCTTGAAAGGTGAATAAGTACCCAGTGAGTGAATGAAAGCATACGTGAATGAATATTGGAATGGCAGAGGCTGCTCCGGTGCTAAAGTGACATTGCTTTTCAGCATAGAAAAAGCTAGCAATATTTTCCCAGCATGCAATAAAGAAAATGCTGTATTGAAGCAAATGAATATTTCTTAAGATTTTGTAGAGTGCAATAGGAATTGCTCTCTAAATGATGTTTGGAAATAGAAGAAGCTGAAAAGACAGTGGAGATATGAATGTACCTAATATTTCCCAACAGACAAGGAAGGGGATATAAATTTGTGATGGGAGATATCATACTGCCGCCTTCACACACCCACACAGTGCGATCTATGAGTAGGATTAGAAAAGGCTGATTCTGTAAGCCAAAAGAGGCACGACTAACTGATGAATCAGCTCAGTTCAGTTCAGTCGCTCAGTCGTGTCCATTTTGATGAAGTTCTAGAATGGACAAAACTAATCTAAGGTGAAAATATCAGAATAGTGGTTACCTAGGGCTTGGAGTCCTTAACAAGGAAATTTCCAGTCAGACAGAAATGTTCTCTGCTTGACAGGATGTGAGTTATACGAGGTTAACTATTGTCAAAAATGTACAATTAAGGTTTGTGCCTTTTGAAATACGTAAATTTTCCTCTAAGAAATAAAGAACTCAAATAGGGTATCATTAGGAAAATTGGGGCGATATAAATCCAAGTTTCCTTATCTAAAAGGGTTATCCCACAGTAACCTATTCATACATCTACTATTCCTGAACAACTGGATAAAAGCCGTACATGTAAAGTTGGTATTATACCCCATGCGTGGCTATGTTCAATCTTACACCAAATTGGTGCATAAAATAAAGCAAATAAAAATGAACATAAATATCCAAACCAAGAATACAAGAATCATTTTAGACAACTACAGAAATTCAACCTATCTAGGAGATATCAACTACCCACTTCCTGTTACTTTCCCAGGTTGGAGAGAGCAAAGTAGACAAGGGAAATTCCAATACATTGAAGACCACAGTGATAGTACACAGCAATGAAATTCTGTTTCTACTAATAGGTATCTATCTTGAAAAACACTAAAATGCGTATAAAAAGAGATGTGTACAAATAGGTACAGAATGTTCCCTCCCGCATAGTTTGCTACAAGATAAAAAAGAATCCTAGAAATTTTCGATTTCTCATGTCATTAATAGGGCAAACAAATAAATCACGGCCTGGCCTTACTGTGGAAATACAGCAGTTAAAAGAATGAAGCAGATTTATATAAACTGACTGAGAAAGATCTCTAAGACAAACTGTTTCATGAAAAGAAGCCACATTTACAAATACACACAGCATAATTTCACTCATGGATCACATCCATAATTAGGGGTAACCAATATTTTTTAAACTAACACAGCATTGATTTTGATCTCTGGACCACTCAGGTTTTTAAAAACAGTCTTAAAATAGAACTCTCTTAAAAAAACATCAAGTGTTTAAGTTTTTTAAAAAGCAAAAAATTGAACAAATTCTTCTTACTGAAAATAAGTGTTTCTTCCATATTAGAGTTCTGTATTTCCAGAGAGAAAAGGAATGAAACCAACTCTTTCCCTCTGCCTAAGATATTTATTACTCATGGCTCAATAATGAATTTTAAGACTGAGTATCTGGCTTAAAAAATCTTACATATAAAAATTCCGCACAGTTCCCTAAGTGTTTTTCTATACTATACCTCTTTGTATCCTAACGACCTTGTGAGGAAGGAATAACAACACTCAAACTCCAAAGATCACCAAAAACACTCCTAATGTTCATCCATTTTCCAGTCTGCATCTTTACCAGACACAGGAAAAATACACTTCCTTGCCTTGCTTTGCAGTCAGACAGAGGCCTTCTAACGAGTTCTAGGTAAAGGGATGTAGGCATGGTCATCACTTTTGAGCCAGAGCAATTTATTTGCTGTTTAAGACCCTCCTCTTTCCTTGCTCTGGTGACCCTTAAAAACATACTAAGTTGACCGAGATGCCACACGGTATAAAGTAACTACTTAGAGCAGGGCCCTCACTCATCACCCCCACCAATCTGGTCACACAGTCTGAGTAATAAATGTATTTTGGGTATTTTAAAGTCTCTGAGATGATAAGTCTGTTGGTTATTTTTAGCATAACCTCATCTATCATTACTGACAGACTCAATGTTTAAAAATATTAAACAAGCAAAATTGTTCTTAACAAAGAATCATAAAGTACTATCTGGAAACATGTGCTAAGAATATTCCTAACTGATGGCAGCATAACTTCCAACTCCAAATTCTGGTTATCTGTAATATTCAAGCAATAAGCTTTTAAATGTTAAATAAGAATGTTTTTAACTTTGCAATAAAAAACAATGCAACTAACTCAATGTTAAGCTCATAAACCAAAGCATGATTTCATATTTTACTAGTATTTTATTTTTCTTAATGGTTATGAGATGTCAAAACATAAGTACAGTCAACATCACACTAACATAATTGTCCCTAATAACAATCATCTCTATTTAGAAAGAAATAACAAATGCCACGTTTGCTTCCATTTTTCCTAATAGAGAACTAAGTATGAAAAGTGAAAGTCAAAGTAGCTCAGCCATGTCCCATTCCTTGCGACCCCATGGACAGTAGCCCGCCAGGCTCCTCTGTCCTCAGCGTTTCTCATGATGTACTCTGCATAGAAGTCAAATAAGCAGGGTGACAATATACAGCCTTGACGTACTCCTTTTCCTATTTGGAACCAGTCTGTTGTGCCATGTCCAGTTCTAACTGTTACTTCCTGACCTCCATACAGGTTTCTCAAGAGGCAGGTCAGGTGGTCTGGTATTCCTATCTCTTTCAGAATTTTCCACAGTTTATTGTGATCCACACAGTCAAAGGCTTTGGCATAGTCAATAAAGCAGAAATAGATGTTTTTCTGGGACTCTCTTGCTTTTTCGATGATGCAGCAGATGTTTGCAATTTGATCTCTGGTTCCTCTGCCTTTCCTAAAACCAGCTTGAACATCTGGAAGTTCACGGTTCACCCAAGTATTGCTGAAGCCTGGGTTGGAGATTTTTGAGCATTACTTTACCAGCGTGTGAGATGAGTGCAATTGTGCAATAGTTTGAGCATTCTTTTGCATTGCCTTTCTTTGGGACTGGAATGAAAACTGACCTTTTCCAGTCCTGTGGCCACTGCTGAGTTTTTCAAATTTGCTGGCATATTGAGTGCAGCACTTTCACGGCATCATCTTTCAGGATTTGAAATAGCACCAATGGAATTCCATCACCTCCACTAGAATAGTTTAGTCCAAAAGACAGCTCCCAATGGCCCACCAGCCCTATCCCCAATTAAAGTAACTCCCAGAAATATTTCTTCTTCGGATTGAATTATCTATGCAAATGATTTTTTTAAAATTTTCTTTATTATCTATTTATTTATCTGACTGCATTGGGTCTTAGTTGTGGCATGTGGGATCTAGTTCCTTGACCAGGGATTAAGGGTCCCCTCATTGGGAACCTGGAGTCTTAGCCACCAGATCACCAGGGAAGTCCCTCAAAAGATTCTTTATTAATTATCTACATCAGGGTTTGGCAGATTCTCCATGGGCCAAATCCAGCCCACCTCCCTGCTCTGATTGGAACACAGCACATCCCTTCATTTTCCTATTGTCCACGGCTGCTTCCCACCGTAAGGACCTGGCTGAGTAGTTGTGACAGTGATCCTGTGATCCACAGACCGAAAAATGGCCTTTCAGGGGAAAAGTTTGCAGCTGCTTGACCTGCGTGATCTAAGGATATAGTCATTTGATCAGAAGCGCCATTAACTTGCTTTCTCCAGTGGGAGTGTAATAGGGTTGGATAGATTATTTTCTGAAATAAGTGAGGGATTCAGACCTCCCTTCCTTCTTACCAGGGGTAGACCTGGGGCCTGGAATCTGGTTGGCTGGCTAAAGGAGCAATAACCTCCAGTTACCAAGGAGAGCAATCCACTTGTCCTGGTTTTCTGGGAATTGTCTTGGTTTTCAAACTGAGCCCCTTGTTCTGGGCAAACTAAGACAGTTAACCACCCTGACATGTAGTGAACAGTGTACAGGGTCTGGGGCAGACTGACTGGGTCAAATCCCACTTATGTGACTTTATGCTGTGTAGCTTTGGGTAAGTTACTTAACCTCTCTGAACCTCAACTACCCTATTTGTGAACTATTCTGAGGAAAGATTGTAAAGATTAAAGAAAGAATATTATACACAGAAAGAGCCCAGCATAGAATAGGCACTTATTAAATATTCATTCCCTTCCTACCCTTCAGACGATTATCAGCTAATATTTTTACCCAATCTTTTTTTTCTCCCAATCTTTAGCCAAAATTCACTTTTTCATAAAATTATCAGAAAGGAAATTAAAAAATACTGTTCTGTGCCCTCTATTTCCTAATGATGTTGTTTCTTTGCCGATTACAAATAAATACCCAAATAAACAAATAATTTGTATGGCAGTGAGGGAAGTAGCCCACCCATGCAAAATTGCCTGGTTTTCAGTTTGATAACTGTTCTATATTTTAAACATAAACACCTGGAGACAAGTGGTGGCTGAATTTTGTTTTGTCCAATTATGGATACATCCCAGGAAGGTCTGCTGTACCCAGCCAGTTAAAGTAGCTTGTGATAGGAGATCCCTGGTAGTCCAGTGGTTCGGACCCAGTGCTTTCACTGTGGGGCCTCAGTTCAATCCCTAGTCAAGGAACAAAGATCCTGAAGGCCACATGGCGCAGCCCCCCTCAAAAAAAAAAAAGTAGCTTGGGATGACTTGCGTCCATGACCAGATCCAGAACTTCTGGAAAACAAGATTCAGGGCTTTTTCTAACCTGGTATTGTATGCCTCTAATGGAGAATGTTGATAGAAAGCAAGCTGATAGAGGCTGTGAGTGCCACCTCACTCAAGGTTCCTCTGATGGATCATTGTGACCCGAGTGCTAAGTGGACCAACACGCTCATTAATTTTTTAAAGAGGTTAATAATACACAGACAGTGGTGTCAAATCTGATAGCAACCTACATGCCATCCAAAGTCCCCGAGATGAGATCAAAGGGACGAGACTATATTAACCTCATTCCAAGTCTCAGCATTTTGATTTAACATCCAGTGGGTTAGCAAATGTGCAGGATGGAATTCAATAATGTGTACTTCTATAATAGTTTATACTCCCAGTTACACTTAAAATCCTAGTTGGTCCCCAACAAATTCAATTTCTTTAACCTGTAGTTATAGGACTTTGAGAAATCAAATTTTTTTTTTTTTTTTACTAAATGAATTGGTCAAATCAATTCAAAACTATCAGGATTTAATTTAATATACAGATTCTTAGTAACAGAGTGGAATTAAATCATGTGGACATCTATGGTAATGTGTAACCTAAAAACTTCCAAATACATACATAATCCTAGCTGATTTCCAATAAATTCAATTTACTTGAGGCTGTGGCCATGTGATTTTAATGAATCAAACTTTTTAACTGAATTAATTGGTCAAATCAGCCAAAACTTATAAATTCAGTGAAAATGTCAGGGGATTGGCTGATCTGAATGGCTGATGCAGCAAAATAAGTCAGATTAGTAGCTCAGAATACAGACTGCTTTAATTTGATTTAAACTATAGACATCTGTTTGCCTTTTTGATTGGGACAACAAGAAAAAGCACTAGTTTCCAAACTTGGCTGATTCTACATTAGAATCACCTGGGGAGCTTTTAAAACGTCCAAAGCCCAGGCCACGCCACAGGCTGTTAAATCAGAATCCTTGTGGGGGAGACTCGAGCATCAGTCCCTTTGTAAGTTCTCCAGGTGACTGGGAACCACTGGCATCAAGTTCAAATAATTAGGGGTGAAGCTACCATAATATGTTTTGGATTAAAGTGAAAGCCCAAGTTGGAGGAGAAAAGACTTTGTAGTAACATACAGTAATTATATTATTAACAAGCAAATCATTTATTACAGAATTTGTTTTGTTATGTAAAAATAGCTCGCTGTTTACTGAGTTCTCACCAAGTGCCAAACATTGTGCCGGATTTTACATGGATTATTTTATTAAATTTTCACACGTGACTGAGAAGCCTTATGAAGCGGATTATTTTACCCATTTTGCAGATGGAGAAGTTGAGGCACAGGAGGTTAAATACTTGCCGAAACATACACATCTAGCCGTTGTCAGGTGAGGGCTGGAACAAAGCAGTGTGAGTCCAAAGCCTGGACTTGAATGATTTTTGAAAGCCGTTGACTTGAAACTCTGGGCTCTGTAGGTCTTTGAACTTCACCTTCTTATTTCTTTGCGGGCATTGCTTTGGGATTTTGTTGTGTTTTTCACTTTTGTTTCTGGATGGAAAGGCCTTTCCAAACAGTACACAAAAGCAATTTCTGATGCCCCTGGGGAGGGAGGTAGCCTGACTTTATGCATATAATAGGCAGAGGAGTTACTATTCCACCTTAGAGCTCCTCTCAGGGGAGTTTCTAGTAGACTTAAAGCTCTCTCAGGCTGCAGGAAGAGAACCTGAAACAAAACCTCCACGTCAAGGAATCCGACGTATTTGCTAAAGCATGTTTAAATTTTAATCTAAAAAGAGTAACAATATAATGGGGCTTTCATTCACTGCAAATCTGGTTATTTCACAAAATCTTCACTGTTGACCTGTCAACCTGGATGGGTTTGTTTCAAGTTTTTTGAGTTTTGTTTGTTTTTGAGGCCTCCTAAATAACATCAAATCATATCCACTCAGTACCAGCTGAAATCTTAACATTTAACTGATAAACGTTGACAGTTTTCGGTTGCACAATGAAAAACAAAAAAAAAGAAAGATGAAAATCTAATGTCACGGTCATTGGCAGCAGTTTCCTGTTACAATTATGGTACTGTACACTCATTTCTGCACGGCGTCTTTTCTGTCCTTTGCACACGAAAGCTGAGAGAGGAGCTGAAACTACCCCCAGAAGTTCCCCCAGGACCAAGGCCAATCGTCAGAGCAGAATCTGGGCCAATCTCAGCAGTTGTGTTTTTTTTTTTTTTTTTTTCGTTCCGCCCACTTAACTCAGGAGAGCAGTTTGTCTCCTTCCAAGGACCCGCCCACCCCCAGCAACGTCTGGGTGGGGTTCGGGCTCTGCCTGCACCCCCCAGGCTTACTGCCCGGGTGGGACTGGCCTGGCCCCTGCCACCCAGACAGGGCAACTTGAACTTGACCTTGGAAGGGACCGGAAGTTCTTCTGGCAGCAGGCACCAGGGAGGGGCTGGGGGGAAGCGACCTGACCCTTGGAAGGCTGGGTCCTGGCAGCCCAGTGCTGCCAACTGTACCCACCTTCGAGAAGCGGGAAGACCCTGGGCTCCAACAACGCTCTGCGCCCCCAGTGTCACCTCCCACTCTCCTTTGTGGGAGAAGAGCCCGCGGCTGGAGGCGACCAGGACCCATCCCTGTTTCGACTGCTTGTGGGCAAAGCAAGGGGTCCGTTTAAATTTCCTTTTAGGCGTCCTTCTTAAAAGACTGAACTTGTGGGAATCCCCTGGAAGTCCAGTGGTTAGTAGGACCCGACGCTCTCACTCCGGCCATGCGTTCGATCTTTGGTCGGGGAACTAAAATCTTGCAAGACGCACGGTCAAACAAACAAACAAACAAAAAAGATGTAAACAGGTACTGGCAATGGTGCTGTCTAAATAAGACTTAGTTTTTCAAGTTTTAGGAGTGTGGCCAGAGGAGAATGTGAGTCTTGTCACTAGCAGGAAAATCAAGAGAAAAAATATTTTAAGGCGATGATGTCAAAAGACCGAACGACTCTCTGGGGTCAGGCCAGGCACCGAGACCCCCGAGGGGTGGAGTCAGCTCTGCGCAGAGAGCGGGG
This sequence comes from Oreotragus oreotragus, assembly GCA_006410675.1. Classification (NCBI taxonomy): domain Eukaryota; kingdom Metazoa; phylum Chordata; class Mammalia; order Artiodactyla; family Bovidae; genus Oreotragus; species Oreotragus oreotragus. Next base: position 106,165 of record SJYX01004581.1, on the reverse strand, counting down.
GCCGTCCCCCCTCACCTCGTGCAGAACAGGGGATCCCTGGTGCTGGCCGTCGTGGAGGCGGGCAGCGATCGGGCTCCTCCACAGCCCCGGGGCGCGCGGTGCGGGGGGCTCTGCGCCGGCAAGGCGGCCTCGGTGGGCGCTGGGCGCTCCGCGCGGCGGCTGCTGGCCCGCGTGGCGGCGGCTGGCGTGCTTCCCGGCGGCTCCCGGCCGCAGCTGCCGAGCTATTTGCAGCCTCCACATCCTGAGAGCCGAGACCAGGCCGCTCCCCAGGGCGACTGGGAAGCGGGAGGCCAGGCGGGGCCTTCCTGGATCAGGAGGGGGCGCCAGGCAGTTCGGAAATAGCGACCTGCAGGGTCCGCAGGGGCTTCTGCTGGGGCTGCCCGGGGGAGTCCTGAGCCTCATCCACCCCCACGCCTCGTCAGAGCCCCAGAATGAGGGTCAGCAGGTGGGTGACCAACCCAGCTGGAAAATGAGCGAACTTCCCGCTGCAACGCCCCACAGGGAGGCCTTTCCAGACGGTTCCCCAGCTCGCCCCCGCTCCGTCCTCCCACTTTCATCGCTCACCTTTACCAGCATATCCTGATCAGCATCCGAAGTGCTCTTTCTTACGTGTTTCTCTACTTGTTCATTGTTGGCCTCCTCCAGGAACGTGCAGGCTCCTAGAAAGTACCGTGGAAGACGCCTGCCTGTTCCGCTGATCGCCTGTCTGCAGGGCCAAGGAGGGGTGCCTGGCTCCTTTGTAAGAGAATGAAGGGATCCGGAAAGAGAGGCGGCCTGCTGAACCATCAAGAGCCGGATTTCTCACCTTTCCGTCCTGAGGAGGTGTTGTCATCAACCTTTAGAGAGAAACTGGATTGATTTGGGGGGTAAGGAAGTTCATTCTCCCTGGCTTTATATATATTTTCCAACCCACTGCTAAATGTTAGTGGTCTTTAGAGTCTTTATGTGATGTATACCACTTGTCAGTATTTATTTAATGTAATCTGTGTCATTTAAAGAAGGTTAAATTATAGGGTAACTAGAGAGCGACAATAATATAATTTAAGCACAATCATTTAGAGGAAGATTTCCGCCCTAAAACTTGGTTAAAATACATTTGAGACAGACACCGTTCAATTCATTGCACAGATCTGACTTTGTGACAGCTCCAACATAGTCTGTTGTATTTAATAAGAATTCCTGCCCATAAAAGAAGATTTAATGACATTAATGAAATTGCCTTTATGTATTAATGGAACCCAAGGAGTCTTAACTCTAAAAGCGAATGTTCTGTAAACCTAAATATTTGATACTCAAGAAAATCAGCTGAGAAAAAACTTGTCAAAAGTGATGGTTCTATCTGATAATGGTATCCACATCTGGAGATACTGTGACAATTACTTTATGCAGTTGACAAATTAGTGTCCATTCTTCTCAAGGTCTCAGAGTTCATAACTTATTTTTTATACTTATAGTGAAATGTCCCCATTTTTTTGCAAGCTTTATCCCAGATCCCTCTAGGCAACTGGGAGGTAAGGTATGTCAACCTAAATTTCTAGAAATTGTATCCTATTTGGTATTAGGTAACCCACATGTTAGAATTTGTAGTTTGAATTCACTCCCAAAGCACTTCTTTAAGATCATGCATGTGATCCAGCAGTCAAAGGAGCATCCCCCACCCTCCTAGGACTGACAGCCCTAATGGAAAAACCATCACCCCGTTGTTTGAACGAGTGACAAACAATTGTTTAATTTGGGTTGCATTCTGACTGCCTCTCTTTTTAATGGAAAATCGAAAATAGAAATCTTGTGCAAAAGAATTTGGCTTCAAGGTCACGTGTCTAGACATAGGAAACTGGGAATCCAGCACCCCTGCCTGCAGATTTTTGGGGAGGCTGCCATAGTCCCACTGGGGATGTGCACTAACCCTGGAGGTGTTGGAGGTCCTGAGTAGCCCCCTCCAGGGGCCACAGGTACCCTGTTTCACAGGAGATTTGGGTCAGGAGAGGAAGGAACTATCGGGATGGGCAAAGTCCACCTGGGAGGAAAGAAGAGACTTGGGATGTCTCATCACAAATTTTACAGATCCCCAAGGGGCTCTTCCATACCTTGGACTCTCTCTCAAGGAAAGGACATTTGAGTGTCTGCCCTATTTTATCATTCCATCATATGTTAGAAGTCATGCTAACTAATTAGGTGGTGGGCCACCTACACGCAGTAAAATCATGTGTTAATGGTACAGTATCTTATACTTGTAGCAGCCACATTTCAATGAATAAAATTTCTTTTAAAATTCTTGCATAAAAAAATTGAAAGACTTACTTTATACTGGATGAAAACTTAGATTTCAAACCTAATTTTGATCAGCTTTATCATAAATACATTTTGTGAGTTTATGCCTTAAAAATCTTTTTCAGGCTTTCTCCTCTTAACTCTCTAAAGTGATACCAGATGGATTTTATCTTGTTTTTAGTTAAAATTGGATCCTGGGAAAGAATCTAGTGTAGATGTAAGAAGATGACTGTCATCTGACAATTTCCATTACTTACCTAACTGACTCCCTCCCTGGATTTAAAAGAAACCAGAAACTTTATGGAGACCTGCATCCCCAAACCTTTGGGAGGAAGAGTTAACAGTTCTGTGTCTCCAAAAATTAGTAATAGCTATTCCTTGTAAGCGGATTGCAGCGCAATCACAAAAACCTGCCTATCTCTAGGAAAAAAGTTTCCAGATTTCCTTTCCCTGGAATGTGGCTCCAAAGAGGCTATTTCATTGCAAAGAAGGTGCTTTGACTGAGTGCTCAGCAGGTCCCCTCAATAAGGCAATGTCAATGGTTGTAAGCAAAGTTCCCTAGAACTATGGAGGGTATAGGCCCTCCATACCCATTAACAGGAGCTCCTGTTTAAATTTTCAGCTGGTTACCCTGCTACCGTGCAGGCTGCCACCCTTGGCCCAAGTGTTGTCTGCTAACTTGCCACCAACAAGTCACTGGAACAGCATCAGACTCCCAAACACTATCCCAAGCTCCTGGGCAAGTCCACTTATTTATCGCATGCTTTCCTCTTGGTTTACAGCTTTACATAAAAAGAACTAAAGCACGTATTATTAAACTCTGTCATCAGCATTTATTCATCTTGTGGGTTATCCTTTCATCCTACTTGATGGTAGAGGCATGAAAGCTAATAAAGATATATTTTGAGGTTAACTTCTATTTGTACTAGCGGTTTCTAAATAATTTTCCCATTTAGAAAATATATTTATAGTAAAACAAAAGAGAAATGTTTTTAATGATGTTTAAAAATTTTTTTATTATTATTATTATTTTTGGCTGCATCACGAGACATGTGGCATCTTGGTTCCCCGATCAAGAACTGAGAGTCCCAACCACTGGACCATCAAGGAAGTCCCATTTTTAGGATTCTTTTAAAGTGAGGTTTTAAATATTATTAATAATAGCCAACTAAGACTCTTTGGTTTTAAAGGTGAGAAAAAATTTTATTGGGCTTTAAAATGAAGACATAGCAAAAAAACAATAATAATAAAACTATATCTCTGTTGTTTTTTTCCAAGTCAGTTTGATTCTTAACTGTTATTCTTTAAAAATTCTCAAGACCTTAACATTAAAAAAAAAAACCTTCAACTATAAGATTTACAATAACATATATCTTACCTAATTTTTAAAAATAAAATCAATATTACTTCTAATGGCTCATTATAATTATCTGTAGAAGCTCAGTATATATAAATTCATGATATAAAGTTTTGCAATGTTGATCTCTAAAGTTTTGGTCCTTAAAAGAAGGGAAAATTTTATATTACTTTTCAGGTTTGATCCATATAGTATAAAATCCAATACTTATTAATGTATGAAATAAATTCCTATAGGACTGACTAAAAGATAATTTTTTAAAAATAATTAATCCAATTTTATGTTGACCTGTTGACCACTATTTGATAAGACATGTACTCCCTAGAAGAATTGTTGACCTGTGTCTCGGTGTTAAATCACATGTGAAAACACAGTTAACTGTATTTAAAGAAAATAATTCTGATACAAATGACTAGTAAGTTTTGGAAATCATGTAGATTATTATGGAGAATACAATTAGATCCAATGAAACAAAAAGCAAGAAGCTCTAATGGTTTTGCAAAAATGTCAAAGTTTTTCCACTCATTCCAATTGATCCACATGTTCTCTTTTTGCAGTCCTGCAATTACTTGAATATAAAAGTGCTTTCTGTTAATCTTCAACCTGAAAAGTAGTAAAATAACAGAAGCATAAAGGGGAATGGACATTTCAACCCAACAGCTCTCCAGGTTTTTCAGGCTTTTAATCTGCTTGCTTTTGAAGGCTTACCCCTTTCAAAATTTCGCCCACTGCTTTATAGAATCTTAGAAATCATGAACCTACATATCTCTTATATGTAAAATTGTCTCAATAGCCTTTTGAAAAGTTATTATATTTGGGTGCAAACTTGCTCAAGGCAGCTTGGTAAAACCAAATTAATTGTTTCACTTCATTCAAAAACTGACTTCAGATTCATCCATTTAACTTTGAGGAATATGTATAACCTAACAAAATAATCATGGACACAAAAGTATGGGTATAAGAAAAAATGAGTCATCTTAGCCTTATTCAAAATACTTTAAAAATCAATAAACAAGGTCCTTCCTACAGAAGGGAAACACAGGGAACTTTATTCAGTATCTTGTGACAAACCATAATGGAAAAGAATATGAAAAAGAATGTATATGTATGTATTCATCACTTTGCTGCACAGCAGAAATTAATACAACATTGTAAATCAACTGTACTTCAATAAAACTGACTAAAAAATCAGAAACCACACAAATGTCCAATAAGATGGGATTGACTAGATAATTTATGGTATTTTTAAAAATTAACTTATTGGGCTGTGCCAGGCCTTAGTTGTGGCACATGAAGTCTTCAACCTTTAGTTGTGGTATAGAGGATCTAGTTCCCTGATCAGGGATTGAAGCCGGGCCCCCTGCATTGGGAGCTCGGAGTCTTGGCCACTGGACCCCATCAGGGAAGTCCTCCAGCAACATCAGTTTAAAATACATTTGGCACAGAATGTATGATATTTTACATTTACTCACTGGAAAACCATGGAGGCAGTAGAAATGATGCAATGCACGGCACAATAAGAATATACGATGACAAAGTTAGTTTAAGAAAGATTGTTTTCAGTAAAAGTCATTTTCAGATAGAATGTTTGTAAATGTTACCATTTTTTGGTAAAACAAATATATATACAACAACTCAAAACCCAATTTGAAAATGGGCAAGGCAGACTTCCCTGGTAGTACAGCGGATAAGCATCCACCTGCCAATGCAGGGGACATAGGTTCGATCCCTGGTTCAGGAAGATTTCACATTCTGCGGAGCAACTAAGCCTGTGTGGCCACAACTACTGAGCCTGTGTTCTAGAGGCTGTGCTGTCCAGCTGGAGAAGCCATGGCAATGAGACGCCCGTGGACCACAGTGAAGAGGAGTCCCCACTCTGCAGCTGGAGAAAAAGCCCAAGCACAGCAACAAAGACCCAGGGCAACCAAAAGCTAAGTCATTTTTTAAGAAATTGGCAAAGGACTTAAATTAGTTCTCCCAAGAAGGTATGCAAATGGCCAATAAGCACATGAAAAGATGCTTAGTATCATTAGTCATTAGGGTAATACAAATCAATACCACAAGGAGATACACCCACTAGGATGGCTGTCATAGATATATATGGAAAATAGGAAGTGTTGGTGAGGTTGTGGAGAAGTTGGAATGCTCATCCATTGCTAGAGGGAATGTAAAATGGTTCAGCTGCTGTAGAAGAGTCATCTTAGCCATCGTGGTCCCTCAAAAGATTAAACGTAGAATTTCACGTGATCCAGTAATTCCATATGTACACAGAGAACTAAAAATAGGTATTCAAAACAATACATGAACATGCATGTTCATAGGAGCACTGGTCAAGTGTCCATCAACGGATGAATAAATGAATTGTGATATATACCGCCAATGGAATATTATTCAGCCACAAAAAAGGAACGAAATACTGATACATACCACTATGTGGATGAACCATGAGAAGCAATGCTCAGTGAAAGAAGCTGGACACAAAAGGTCACATATTGTACAGTTCCATTTATATGAAGTACCCACAATAGGTAACTCCATGCAGACAATGAAGATTGGTTTTTGCCAAGAGTCAAGGGAGAGGGGGGAATTTATGGTACAGGATTTCCTTCTGGGGTGATCAAAATGTTTGGAACTAGTGGTGGTGTTGCACAACACTGTGAATGTACTAAGTGCCATTGAATTGTTAATTTTATCTTACGAGAATCTCACCTCAGATTAAATAAGTAAATATATACACATATATTTTATTAATCACATATATATGTGTTGCATTTTCCGAGTGGTGCTAGTGGTAAAGAATCTGCCTGCCAGTGCAGGAGATGCAAGAGATGCAGGTTTGAACCCTGGGTCAGAAAGATCCCCTGGAGGAGGAAATGGCAACCGGCTCCAGTATTCTAGCCTGGAGAATCCCACGGACAGAGGACCCTGGTGGCTATGGTCCATAGGGTCGAGAAGAGTCGGAGACGACTGAAGCGACTTGGCACCAATATACGTGTATATATCCTGTTATATATATAAAACTAGAAGGGCACATAATATGTTAATTGTTGATGGAATTGTAGATTTTTGGTTTTTTGGTTGTAAATTTCACTCACAATAACAGTTTTTCAGGAGATTGCAGTGCATTGCAATCCTTCCTTCTTCTGGAATTCAGGCTGCAGTTCTAAGGACTCATAAGCAGCACACATTCTTCTGCGGCTTCCCAGCCCTTTAGAACCAGGCAGCTTATCACTTTCTACATGATTGACAGTATTTTAGTTTTGTTTTGCCTGCAAGTGTCCTGAGTCCAAGTAAACAGAAGGAGGAAGGCCAGAGAGGAATCACAGGAATCACAGCAGTGTGCTGACTTGCTGGAACATCCACAATCGTAGCCAAGACAGGGGAATCCAGGCAGAAAAAGGAGAGTTAGGGAGGACGACTTCCAGCTGTGGCACTCCCCCCACACACAACCCGGTTCCTGTCCTTACAGGGAAGGGGAAGAAACTCGTAAATTTTTTTGCACCTGCTCTTAGTCTGGTGCTGCTAGATTATTTTGATACTGCTTTTGGTCCCTGAGCCAGCCTTTGAGTTTTGGTGGGCCTCTACCAACTCACTGCGCTGTGCAAATGCACCGGCTGGACTCCAAGAGCCTGGAGCCTTTCACTTCTAATGTGCTGGGACCCTACACTGGCACTATGCTTTACTCTTTGTTGCCATTCAGTCAGTAAGTCATGCCTGACTCTGTGACCCCATGTACCGTAGCCCACCAGGCTCCCCTGTCCTTCACCATTTCCCAGAGTTTGCTCAGACTCATGTCCATTGAGTCAGTAACGCTATCCAATCATCTCATCTTCTGTTGACCTCTTCTCCTTTTGCCTTCACTCTTTCCCAGCATCAGGGTCTTTTCCAATGAGTCAGTTCTTCACATCAGGTGGTCTAAGTATTGGACCTTCAGCTTCAGCATCAGTTCTTCCAATGAATTTTCAGAATTGATTTCCTTCAGGACTGACCGGTTTGATCTCTTTGCAGTCCCAAAGCAATGACACCTCTTGTTCCTCTTGTATAAAAAAAAAAAAAAAAGACTTCTCAGCCTGTGTGTGTCGAGCCCACTCACCATGCCCGAGTCCCAGACAGGTGGACTCCAAGTGGCAGAGCAAGACTTGAGGTTCCCTGAAATTTAGGCCGGGGAGTAGGGAGGGGGCTGCCACGTCCTTGCTCTGAACAGCCCCAAGTTCTTACTCTTCACAGTATTGAGTAACGTACAGCTCACCCCCAGCCCATGCTTATTTGCTTTAGGACTTTTCTTACCTGATTATGTTCAGAACACTTTATAGGATGATCCCTAGTTGAAACCCAATGAAGGAAAAGTATGATAAAGCCTGTAATTGGAGATTCTATGTAATTCTAAGGAACTTAATTCTATGTAATTCTAAGGAACTTAATTCCACTTTAAAGTCTATTAATACAATTGCACTTATAAATGCATTTGCAGTATGCCCTTTCCCTAAAGTACCATCTCCAGCAAGGAGGTGAAGCAGTGGTCATTTTATCCCATTTAAGGCAGATCCTCAATATCCATTCCTCTTTTCCAAATAACCTATCATCTCTTAATGCCCGGAATCCAGCCCACACAATCCTTGACTATAGTTTGTCTCCAAAACTATTGGTTACAGCTTCTGTAAAGACTGACACACAATCTCTGCTAGAAAAATCCCTCCCCAGGTAAAGCTCCTGGATCCAAGATGCCAAAATAGGAAGTTCCTCATTTTCACACAGTGAATTCATTATTGCAGTAACTTTATAGAGAAACAATTTGTTCAGTAAACAGTCTAAATAGTCAACCCAAGGGTCTCTCATGTCTGATTCTACCTCCTTGTGTTTGGGTGGCTCTGAACAAACGACAGTATTTCAGTATTTTAATTCTCATCTTTTAAAAATGGAGAGTCTGTAAAGCAATTATCTTTCAATTAAAAAAATAAATTAGAAAAAAATAATGCAACAAGGGGAAAAANACTCCCCCCACACACAACCCGGTTCCTGTCCTTACAGGGAAGGGGAAGAAACTCGTAAATTTTTTTGCACCTGCTCTTAGTCTGGTGCTGCTAGATTATTTTGATACTGCTTTTGGTCCCTGAGCCAGCCTTTGAGTTTTGGTGGGCCTCTACCAACTCACTGCGCTGTGCAAATGCACCGGCTGGACTCCAAGAGCCTGGAGCCTTTCACTTCTAATGTGCTGGGACCCTACACTGGCACTATGCTTTACTCTTTGTTGCCATTCAGTCAGTAAGTCATGCCTGACTCTGTGACCCCATGTACCGTAGCCCACCAGGCTCCCCTGTCCTTCACCATTTCCCAGAGTTTGCTCAGACTCATGTCCATTGAGTCAGTAACGCTATCCAATCATCTCATCTTCTGTTGACCTCTTCTCCTTTTGCCTTCACTCTTTCCCAGCATCAGGGTCTTTTCCAATGAGTCAGTTCTTCACATCAGGTGGTCTAAGTATTGGACCTTCAGCTTCAGCATCAGTTCTTCCAATGAATTTTCAGAATTGATTTCCTTCAGGACTGACCGGTTTGATCTCTTTGCAGTCCCAAAGCAATGACACCTCTTGTTCCTCTTGTATAAAAAAAAAAAAAAAAGACTTCTCAGCCTGTGTGTGTCGAGCCCACTCACCATGCCCGAGTCCCAGACAGGTGGACTCCAAGTGGCAGAGCAAGACTTGAGGTTCCCTGAAATTTAGGCCGGGGAGTAGGGAGGGGGCTGCCACGTCCTTGCTCTGAACAGCCCCAAGTTCTTACTCTTCACAGTATTGAGTAACGTACAGCTCACCCCCAGCCCATGCTTATTTGCTTTAGGACTTTTCTTACCTGATTATGTTCAGAACACTTTATAGGATGATCCCTAGTTGAAACCCAATGAAGGAAAAGTATGATAAAGCCTGTAATTGGAGATTCTATGTAATTCTAAGGAACTTAATTCTATGTAATTCTAAGGAACTTAATTCCACTTTAAAGTCTATTAATACAATTGCACTTATAAATGCATTTGCAGTATGCCCTTTCCCTAAAGTACCATCTCCAGCAAGGAGGTGAAGCAGTGGTCATTTTATCCCATTTAAGGCAGATCCTCAATATCCATTCCTCTTTTCCAAATAACCTATCATCTCTTAATGCCCGGAATCCAGCCCACACAATCCTTGACTATAGTTTGTCTCCAAAACTATTGGTTACAGCTTCTGTAAAGACTGACACACAATCTCTGCTAGAAAAATCCCTCCCCAGGTAAAGCTCCTGGATCCAAGATGCCAAAATAGGAAGTTCCTCATTTTCACACAGTGAATTCATTATTGCAGTAACTTTATAGAGAAACAATTTGTTCAGTAAACAGTCTAAATAGTCAACCCAAGGGTCTCTCATGTCTGATTCTACCTCCTTGTGTTTGGGTGGCTCTGAACAAACGACAGTATTTCAGTATTTTAATTCTCATCTTTTAAAAATGGAGAGTCTGTAAAGCAATTATCTTTCAATTAAAAAAATAAATTAGAAAAAAATAATGCAACAAGGGGAAAAAGAGAGTCATTTCACAGAGCCAAAGAATAATCAGTAAAGAAAATGCTGATTTATCTTAGAAATCATTACTAAAAACTTTCACAGTAAGGATAGCCTTGGGGAAGGGGTCATTTTGTCAGTAACTGCCAAATTTTAAATGCACTTATCTTGACTCAGCAATTCTATTTCAAGGTATTCACTGTGGTAGTTAGGAATAGCAAAAAATAGCGAACAACATGGATGACCCTCAGTAATTATCAAATGTATTATGGAACATCATACCATGGAATGTCACTTGTATGTTTGAATTGTGTGACTGAAGAGAAAAAAAAAGTACAAGAGTCCCTTTAACCCTTTTTCAGATTTTCTCACCACTGTTGATTGGCTTTCATTCTCTGGATCTTGGACCCTGCCATTGTTCAAGCTGCTATAATTCTTCATATTATCCAGATCTGTACTACTACTTCCTCCTTTTCAGCCAGTTACGTCTATAGTCCAAACCAATGACATGACTCAGGCTTCCCTGGTGGCTCAGATAGTAAAGAATCTGCCTACAGTGGAAACCCGGATTTGATCCCTGAGTTGGGAAGCTCCCCTGGAAAAGGGAATGGCTAATCACTCCAGTATTCTTGCCTGGAGGATCCCATGGACAGGAGTCTAGTGGGCATATAGTTCATGGGGTCACAGAATCAGGCACTTGACTTTCATTTTTACTGGTAGCTGTGATTCCAGACCAAATCCTACTAGAAGGTGGGGGCATATTCTCGAGTATGGCCCATTAAATTATGCCTGTCATCCCATGTCCTGCGCCAGGGTGTATTGTTAAATAGTCGTGTTCCTAGAGCAGAGCCACGTTTTGCCTTGTTACTCCAGGGAGCAACTTGGCTTAGACCCAGGGAACTTCCCAAGTTCTGGCAAGTGTTAGCTGTTCATGTCTTCGCTAAAACAAGCGGGCCAGTGAACCAGCTTGCATCTGTTGTTGCATAGGTATCCAGAGTTTCCTAGCTTTTATGTTGTTTTAAAAGCATTTCAAGAGTTAATTTATAGAAAATGACAATGCATCAATGTGAAAAAAAATTTTTAACTTACCACTGAACAGACTGGTTACTAGCCAATGGTTCACACTTGAGCAGCAGTTAATCCCAAGACTTAAACTGTAGTGGATTTGTGCTAATTTATAGTTATACCATCCTATGCAAAAAGTACCTGGCAGGTACTGAGTTATTTCAGGCCCTTTCAGGCCTGTTAGACTGAACAGACCTAATTTGAACTGTCATGGTTTATATGATGCCAATCAAGGGAGCTGCCCACTTTCCATTCAGAAATTTCCGTCTTATATTTCCAGTTCATCTTCAATACATCTGGATACTACCCTAATGTCTAACAATACCGAAAAAATTCCCCAGGCTGTGAAGGAAGTATTTGCTGAACATCTTGTCACTCAGGCACTTTTCATCTTTATCATTTGAGTCTTACCCCTGTGGTGCACAGGACACAATTTCCAGATTAAGAAAATTAATACAGCAAATATCAGTAACTGATAGCAAGACCACAAGGACAATCATAGTGACTAGCCAGCCAACAGCTCCCAACCTTTAGGCAAACAATGTTTTAAAATCAGTATGCCAATTTTGTTATTGATTTTTAAAATGCAGAAAATACTATAACGATGTGAATAAAATCTTTATAGCCCATAGTGCTGTTAACTATTTCTAAACACTGAAATAGTTCCTCTGTGCTTTTAAAAATCCATCTCCAGTTAAGCAAGGGTTTTCCGCTGAATTATCTAAATTGCCTCCTACCTTCATTTATATGCATTTTGGATACCCAAGTTTCAGGGTGTACTTTTGAATACAGAAGAGCTAGTATGTCTGAAGATTTAAGAGGGTTTTTGTCCATGTCTTCCTGTCAATACCAGAATCCAGTAAGTTAACCCGAAAAAAATCCTCGTTCCCATTTTCAACATCTTCTGCCACATAATACTCAAATTCCTCAGGGCAGAATTTGTCCATTTAGGATTGCCTACTAGCAACAATTTCTATAGCTATAGGAAACTTGCATGTAAATCAGAGATAATGCCTTGTTCCTCTTGACCAAAAATCTGGTAAATTTTGACAATTTCAGCCTTCCTTTAATGTCCTCTCCTTTAGCTTAGAAAAGGGAAGTTTAGGTTTATAATCACTACTCTCCTGCTTTTTATTTACATGTGCCTTGCTTTGGAAAACTTACTCAGTAGTCTGAAAGCAAAAATAGTTTCTTCCTAATTTATAGATACAGCAGCCTGAGAACACAGGGAATGTCTCATGGAAACCTTTTTTTATCAGCCCATTAACCTATTTATAAGGGTGAAGTGAGTATTTTTAAAGGGATAAACTTTGGCAGCCCTTACACTTAAAGGATATTGCTAAGAGATATTAAGATAAAATATGTATATAACAAAAATCTTAAGTGAAAGCCATTTAACTAATATTTAAAACCTCTGCAATTATTAGTTTATTAGTATCATTCAGGACTCAGATGTTCAGTATTCCTCCTGAAATTACATAAACAAATGCAAATGGAAAGAATCCAAGTCAAAATTATATAACAAAACAGCACTCCATCACAAAAGCGTGTAAAATTACAAGAACGCTATTTTAAAACACTGGCACTTTAAGAGAACAATAATCTCAAAAACCACAAAATTGCCAAATTGTTCCCTAAACTGCTAAGCAGATAAACATTTGACCCTAATGAATGAGCTGGAGTTTTGTAAAGAAAAGTCAAATTCAAATAAATCAGTTAATTCATACTGAAATATAAAGTGTCTTCCTCCCTTGTCTATTCAATTTATAAAGGGGCAAACCATAATACAGGAAGATATACCTGATTTAAAATGTGGTATCTAACTTTAAAAGTCAGTCCAATTAATTAAAAATACCTTTGACCAAGGGTCTCAAGTTTCCTAAACAATCTCTACTTGGATAAGCAGGAGAAGACATTTACAGCCAGCACTTTTCCCCAGAGCCTTTGCTGGGACAATCATCAACAAAAAACAATATGGCAGTCTTGTATTTTAAGCTCACGCTTTTGGGGATACATTCTCGGGTCTTTAACGTGGGAACTGCAAATATAACTGCCATTACATGGTAATGGGAGTTAAAAGAGTGTAGAGTCCTCATGTAAAGATTAGAACATACTTTTCTATTAGTCCTTCAAGGACAGACTTTCAAAATGTTTGATTCTAATAATCCCGTGATGTGAATAGATTGGTTACTCTTCACTTGATAAATGTAACTGGGCTATGTGAAATCCACTATCAACTGGTCAAGATTTAAGTTTCAGCTATGGATGAAAGCTGTCTCAATTAAACTTTTATTACCCTCACCATGGGTATGCAGGGTGTGCAGACAAAAGCTTTTTATTTATCAGCTAACTATATGAAAGATAAACAGTATAATAATTCATGTGATCCAAAATGGGCAAAAGCAAAAGACTAGCTTCCCCTTAAGAAAAATTTGCAGACCTATGAAAAGGACAACAATACTAATAAAAAAAATTGTATTTACTTAGAAGCATTCAGAATGTCAACAAAACAGCTGCAACTTTTTTTCTTTTTCTTTTTTTGCAATTACAGAGTGGTATTCAGTTAACAGAACAACAATTATTCATATAAGCTGCATCAGAGACAACTGAAGATGAAAAAACTACCATCCCCATATATAACTAATTTGTGCTGTGCACCAACAAGAACCTGCTTTAAATTTCCATGCCAATTTACAACCCCCATACTGTACCAGGCAAGGTTAGTGGCTATTGAAAATACCACCAGGACAGGGCTATCTAAAGACACATTCGGTAGTGTGTTAACTATACAAAAAAAGACACTGTACAGTTTAAAAACAAATCTTACACAGCCTTACATTTCAATTTTTTTCTTTAAAAGGAGTGAGTTGTGTACAGGGGGGTTAAATGCTTTATAGACAAGAAAAAAAAAAACTGCGCTAGAACCAACTTATTCATCCTCTTCATCTTCTTCCTCCTCCTCATCCTCTTCATCTTCCTCCTCTTCCTTCTTTTTCTTGCTTTTTTCAGCCTTGACAACTCCCTTTTTTGCTGCATCAGGCTTCCCTTTAGCTCGGTATGCAGCAATATCCTTTTCATATTTTTCCTTCAGCTTAGCAGCCTTCTTCTCATAAGGCTGCTTGTCATCTGCAGCAGTGTTATTCCACATCTCTCCCATTTTCTTTGCAACATCACCAATGGACAGGCCAGGATGTTCGCCTTTGATTTTTGGACGATACTCAGAACAAAACAAGAAAAAGGCCGAAGGAGGCCTCTTGGGCGCATTGGGATCCTTGAACTTCTTTTTTGTTTCCCCTTTAGGAGGGATATAAGTTTTCATTTCTCTTTCATAACGGGCCTTGTCCGCCTTTGCCATGTCTTCAAATTTTCCTTTCTCTTTAGCAGACATGGTCTGTAAAAAAAAATTTGTAAACTTAAATAAGTTAACAAAACTTTAACCAGTTGTGAAGTGTGGAAATGAATAAAATCAGTATCCTTTGCTAAATAGTAACCTGTTTCAACATCAACACCCACATTATGCAAATTGTACCGAGGCTTAAAAAAAAAAAAAACCACAATTTGGAATTCAGCCTTTATTACCTACTCAGTAGGTGTTCAGCCCTCTTACCTTCCACCTCTCTGAGCACTTCTTAGAAAACTCTGAGAAGTTGACTGAAGCATCCTGGTGCTTCTTCTTGTGCTCCTCCCGGCAAGTTTGCACAAAGAATGCGTATGATGACATTTTGCCTCTCGGCTTCTTAGGATCTCCTTTGCCCATGATTAATTATTTTTCCTCCGCGAGGCACAGAGTCGCCCAGTGCCCGTCCAGCTCTCACTTGCCCCGGCGCTGTCTCTATGGAGCTCAACGAACTACAATGGCTGTGAGAGCGGGAGCCAGACGCCGCATTCTTATTTCTTAAACAATACTTTATTTTTTAAAAATAGAATTGTAGTTGATGTACAATATTACGTTAGTTCCAAGTGTAGTACATAATAATTTGCATACACTATGTAATGATCACTATGATAAATCTAATAACTATCTGTTCCCCTACAAATTTATAGCATTATTGACTATATTCCTTATCTGTGTGTTATACCTCTGTAACTTATTTATTACCTATATAGCAAAAGATTTTTTTAACCTCTTCATTCCCATTACCTAGTTTGTTACTCCTCCAACCCCCTCATTTGGGCCACCATACTCATTCTCTGTATGAATCAGTCTGTTTTCATCTTATATTGCTTGCTTTGTTTTTTATATTCTACATATAAGTGAGATCATGCAGTATTTTTCTTTCTGACTTACTTCACTTAGCAAAATACTGTCCAGATTTATCATGTTGCTGCAAATGGCAAGATTTCACTTTATAGTGAAATAGTGTTCCATTGAATACATATACCTTGTCTTCTTCATCTATTCCCCTATGAATGGACATTTCGGTTGTTTCAATATCTTAATTATTGTACAAAATACTTCAATTAATGTTAAAGTGCATTTATGTTTTTAAATTTTGCTTTCTTTAGATAAATACACAGAAGTGGAGAAGCTGGATCACATAACAATTCTTCTTTCAAGTTTTTGAGAAACTTCCATATGGTTTTCTGTATTGGTTGTACCAATTTATATTCCTATCAACAGTGGATACACAAAGATTCCTTTTTCTCTGTGTTTTCACCAATACTTGTTTTCTGTCTTTTTGATAATAAAAAGTTATGATGAGTGCAAGGTGATACCTCATTGTGGTTTTTCATATGTAATTCCCTGATAAATAAGGATGTTGAATATATTTTTATGGAACCTTTGCATTATGGATGTATTCTTTGGAAAAATGTCTGTTCATATCCTCTGTCCTTTTTTTTTTTTTTTTTTAATTAATATTTTTT